>VZTR01002689.1:473267-511244 GCA_013400775.1 Chaetops frenatus
TTTTTTTTTTTTTCTGTTATTGCCCTTTTGTTTTTTCTTTTTGGTTCACAGAGCTGTGCTTTTATGCTTTTCCATTACACAATTTTATGCCACTACTGTGAATGAATTAATCTTCTGAGAATGGCTGTGGCTGTCCTTTACTGATGGGGGAGGAGGGCAGCAGGAATTACTTCAGTGCTCCTTTAATTACTGATCTCATTAATTACCCTCTAAACCAAGTGGGTTTTTGCTCAGGGCTGTTTCCACAAGCCAGAATGTCCTTCTGGAACTGGTTTACACCTGAAAGGGTAATTGCTTCCTGACTCTATGCTTAAATATTTCCAAAACCCAACAGCACCTCATCCAGCTTCATCACACACCTCCTCCCTCTACAACACTGGGTTTACACCACTTAGGAAAGCTCCTTATTTAGTTCATCTTAAGACACCTGCCTGATAATAATCCAGACACAGCCTGTAGCTGGAATTGTTTGCCCTTTGCATGCCTGATGTGGCCAGGACCAGAATTTCCATCCTGTGGTTTATATCTTGAAATAAATGGGACTGGCAGGACACAAGTGGGCAGACTCAAAAGGGACAGTGATGTCCATGAGCAGCCTCTCAGCAAACTCTCACCCTGCAGCTCCTTCAGCTGAAATTGCTGAACGCTGTGCCTTGGCCCACAGGATACACTGCTACAGTGCCAGAGAAGCAGTCAAAAAAGAAAAAATCCCCAACCCAACCTACCAGAAATGCACTTCCCCCTGGAGGTCCCTGAGCAAATGTGGTTCTGGCAAGGAAGGAGGATAAAAATGATCCCCTTTGTGGGTGCACTGCACCAGCTCAGTGCTGCCGTGTTGCTGCTCTACAGGCACTTTATGAGTGATGTGACAGCTTCCCTGACTGAAGTAATTCCAAGTACTGTAACATGAAGTGTCAAGGCAGACAGTAGAAAACATTTCAATCCTTTTCATTAGAACAAAGCACTATTCTCTTGACGGCTTTCAAATGCATATTGTTTAGCTATTATGTGCTAACCTTGACTGTTATATTCCAAGCACAATAGCAGTGGGAGCTTTCTGCTTTTTTTGTTCATTTCTGATCATGGTAAGAGGATTTCTCTTTTTTGCAGGGTCAGTAAAATATTCAGTTATAAAGGGGAAAAAAAAGTAAAAAGAAATATTTACGTTGCAGAAGCAGTGAGAAGGAACTCAGAGGAGACCTCTTGTGTCTCAGTTTTCAGGTGGGTCAGATGGTTCCCAGTATGCATTTTTACCCCAAAGTGGTTTGTACTTCTCTTGACAGAAATCAAAGACTGCAAGTGCATCCTACCTAGACTGCTCGTGTGGTGAGTGACAGGCTGATGCTAAAGTGACTGCAATGTCAGCTGCTGAAAGCCTCAGGCAATGTGCAGCAGGTAAATGGTTAATTAAAATGATTCTTCAAGGATATCTTTAAGGGAACATGGAGCCATTCCAAATCTCCACAGGGAGTTATTGATGGAAATTGCTGCTCCACTTTTTTGCTCAGGGATACACAATAAGGTGGGTTACCTTAACAGTTTCTGACATTTCATCTGTCTGACCATGAGGTTGCTGAGATTGGAAGATTAAATTGCTCCTGAAAGAATGAGATGTGACACAGGTGAAAGCCAAAGATAAAGATGCAGAAATGTGTAAGCAACACATGAAAACCCCTGATAAAGCCTGAGCTCCTTTTTAGGACCAGGTGGGCCATGAATGCTGAGGACAGAAGTTCTCCTTGTTCTCACAGAGGGCTTTGTAGCCTCTGTTTGCCCAAAGGCCTGATTGGTTTTTTTTTGTCCCATTCTCTGGAGTGAAACTTTTCCAGCATCCACGATCTCATCTATTTCTCATACTTTTTTTCTCTCATCTCATTCTTTATTTTTGAACAACCTGGTTTTGTTCCACTTACAAATCTCCTTCTCAAACTAAAGCATTTCCCATCCGAATCCTTCTTCCTGACCTTTTCATCTCTTCCCATCCATTCCTACCTTCTCTCTTGCACCAACTCCCACTCTCATTTTTTCCTGCCCCAAACTGAAACTCCAAAATTACCCTCTCCCACTGCCATTCCTTCCCCTCCAGTGGATTCAGCTCTTCCCTTTCCGCCGTTTGATTTTTCCTCCTTCCTCAGTGCCAATGCCTGACAGAGGAGTCCCTGATTATATGTCTTCATTGTAATTAAACTGGGCCAGAGCCCATTTGCTGGCACTAAGAGCAAGTGGCACAGCCTGGCTCACATCCATACAGCTAAACTCTCTTCCTCCCATAACAAGATGGCTTTATCCTTTCTGCCTATTGGGAACAGCCCTTGGCAAGTGCTGCTCTCTGAACCCTGCCCAGACACAGTCTCTCAGAGTACTCCCTAGGACAAGCCAAAGCTCTGCCAGGGAGCATGCTAATAATTAAACATTATAGACTGTGCTACAGGCCTTGGTGCTGTTTAATTTACTTGTAAAAATGCAGCTGAGAGAGTGGGAGAGGCAGTGCCCTTGCTTTCAGCCCAGTGCCCACTCCCAGTGCAGCCAGCACGGTTGGTTTGGCCCCTGTGAGGACAGTGGTCCCTGGAGACTGAGCAAGAGCCTCTGGAAGCAGAAACCTCTTCCAAGCAGAAACTTGGCTAAACGTGGGCAGGGTTTTTTAATCTAGTGGGAGTGTGGGAAGCATGTCCTTGGTTAAACTTCTGTCCTCCAGCCACCACTGCCAAGTTCCTGCCCCCAGATATAATCACCCAAGCAAGGATTTCCTTGGGATTTTTTAAAACATGAGTTTTCTGTCCCCCCTCCTGAGGTGAGGATAGTGAAATTCAGCTAAAGGGAACAAACATCAGCATGGGAAATTTTAACTCCTTTAGTTAACATTTAGCTAAATCTGTATTGGCTGAAAGCAGGGTCTTACTGTGTGTAGGAAGTGAAAAGCACTTTTGTAGTGAGTGATAACAACTTTTTCTCCCTCAGGTGAGTGTGGGTATACACAGGCTGGGAGGGTGGTGCTGGCATAACCCTTTTGACAAATCACATTTACCTGAGACCAAACCCATGCCAAATAAAAAGGAAGGTCCTCAGCTCTCGGGATGGGTTTAGGAAGAATATTCTGAAGAGGGTTAGCATGAAATTGTGCCAAGGCAGAGATAGTGTTGGTCCACTGGCTGCAAGCCTGGGATTTTACTCCGACCTGGGGGAAAATGCCATGTGGAAATCCTCCATAACCAAGCTCTAATAGTCAACCCTCCTGTTTTTATCCACTGAAAGGATTTGAGATAAATAGCACATTCACATCCAGGTGTGTTACACACCTGGTGCCTGCATGTATGTGTGCATATTTATAGCCAGCCAAAATCTAACACCACTACATATTGAAATGGCCAAAGTACAGAGGAAGGTTATTGCTGTTTCCATGGCTTTGAAAGTGTTATAAGCAGCCAGGAATAAAAACAATAAATAATTATTGTGTTACTGAATTCTGATGTTATTTCTGAAATAACCATGTATATTTTCTGAAGGGTTTGCTTGTATTTTAAGCCTGAAATAACAGGCAAGCAATGTCTGTAAGACACTTTTTTCCTTTTTTCTAATATATATATTTGTAGATTGGATCACTGGTGGGTTCTCTGCACTAACAAAGAATAAAAGGCTTGAAGTCAGCTTTTCAGTCAGGGAGTGCTGCCTGGAATTTGTCTTGGACTGCAATTTCAGATTTGGCCCTGCAGACAGTAATATGTTCATCATCTCATGCTTCATGTAACCACCTCCTTGTGTACAGCATGAGTGAGGGTAACTGAAACACAGCGGTGGCCAGAGTGTTCTCTATGCCATTTTGTCCTGGGTTCTCCTTGTTTCTTTTTCCCAAGCTGCCAGCCTGGGAGTTGGTCCTTTCCCAGTGCAGTCAGGGCTGTGTGGGAGGTTGGAGCTGGGTTCTCAGCCCTGTGTCTGGCTGTGTGGTCTGAGGCAGAACATTTACCTTCTGCAATGCAGCCCATGTGCCAGGCTGCACACCTTGTTCATCCTGTCTAGTTCAAGATGTTGTTTCCTACAGCTCCTTTTCTTTTTTTACCCCTCAAAATCCTACTGTCTTTGTTTGAAACTGAAACAGATGTTCACATTACATGCATATTAGCACACAATAAGCCCATCCAAGGCAATGGAAAAAACTCTGGGGGGGACTGTCTTGTGTTGGAGAACAAGTAATAGTGACTTTGCTTGCTGTGTGGGAACTGACAGGACTCTCTTGCTGAGCAGAATGGCTGCAGAAGACCATTAGTGCACAGATAAAGGAGATTTGTTATCTCTTGGTGTTGTTCAAGTCGTTGGCGAATTTCCCTTTGACTCTGTTGGAGACGGGAGTTGAGCTAAGACCCTTGCCTTTTTATGGACACATTTTCCTTTTCAGCTCAGAGATAAAGATTTTTGGAGGGGAAAGGCAGTGGCTTTCAAGACAGAAGATGGCTGTGAAAGTGGAAATTGCATTGGCAGGTCTGAGTGCGGTGGAACTCACACACAAATGCTTGAACGGGAGGGAAGAGATCTGGAAGGTGGGAGCCTCACTGGAGAGAAACAGCACAGAGCAAGTGAAGGGAAACACAGGCCACCAGGGCAGAGGTGAGGGGTGGGGAAAGCAGGCAGCCCCTGGGACTCAGCACAGGGCAGAGAGCACCCAAATCCCACACCTTTGCTCTTGCCTTGGTGTGCCACTTAGGTGGCTCAGCAGGCTCATGGAAGAATGGTTATCCAAACACTGCCAGCCTCTCTGAAAGAGGGATAAAACAGAAGATAAAACACAGAGTCTAGAACAAAAACATTCAATCTGGAATCTTGTTCAAATAGATCTAATGTCTTCTGCTGATTTGTTGCCCTTCACACCTTTCTAAGCTGCCTGTGTGAGCACTGCAAGGCTGCAATTTGCTTCCCAGAGAAGCTGTGTTTTCTGCAAATTCAGAGCTGCTCTGGGCTTTGCAGCTTTGCAGGTTTTGGCAAAGAATCCATCCCATTTTCTTTCTCCTCCTGCCCTGTGTGGGTGGAAGCCCTGTGGGGAGGGGAGCAAGGTAAACAGAGCTGAGCAGAAGAGGTTCAGGGAGCGTTTCCACTGGGGAAATGGAGGCCTTGTGCTGGGAGCCAAATGTCCTCAGCTGGGCCCATTCCAGCTCCTTCTCCCCTCTTCTGCACTCAGGGAGGATTTAAGTCTTTCCAATACAAGCCAGGGGTAATACCTGGGAGAGATCTTGGATTTCTATGGATTTTGGCTCAGTCCAGACTTCTTTCCACTTCCCAAGGAAAGTGCACTGATAGCCTGATTTATGCACCCACCTTTTGCTGGGACTTAATGAACAATTTTATGACACAGAGCTTTTCCAGCAGTGTGTGCTGGCCTCACTGCACAGCAATAATTGCACAGCAGATGTCTATGGCCATGGGACACCCAGCTGATGACAAAAGGTTTTGTGACAGGAGTGACTCTACATTTCTTTACTTTCTCTTCTTCCTGGGTTCTCCCAGGTAGGAAACACTGCCAATGCCAGCACAGAAGTTCATGTAACTCTTCTGTGAACTGAACCTTCTTTCTGACTGTATTCTTACCTTTCAGTGAGATAAATCAGTCCATGGGGGACATTGCAGTGGGCACAAGGCTGTGGCTCTGGGCAAAGTGTGTCCTTGGGAAGCTCACTCATTTTGCTTGCTGTTCAATCAGCTCACCATATTTTGAGTGTCTGTGTTGACTGCAAATCCTCCATCAAACACTCAAACAGAGCAAGTAAAAAGAAGCTGCAGCATTTTACGGCTTCATTTCAGCAGCCTAATATTGTACTTAACCTCTCCAGCTTCCTTCTGGGAGCTTTGCTTGTGGGGGTTTTGGGGAACCTGCTTTCTGCTGTGCTCTGCCTTTTGTCTGTGCTTTTTAGCTCTATTTGGAACTGCTACTTTTTCCACAGGAGGATCTGGAAAGCCTGGCACACTGAGGTCTCAAAACCTGTCTTTGCTGGTCACCCTGGGGTACTGAAGGCTTCAGCCCCCTCTCAACGCAAAGGTTTGTTGAGTTTGTAGGACGTATGAGGCCTCAGAAGTAATTTGTGAATGGCTCTACTCAAGGGGTAGGGATGTTGTGTAGGAAATGCCTTAGTTCTGCTGGAGAACACTTTACCTTGGATATCCTCAGCCAGCCAACCCCATCCAATCAAGAGGAATTCCCCTTTGATTTTGTAATTAACCATCTTCTAAATTCAGTGTTTCCTTTTTTAGAGGATGTGAAGAAGGCACAAACCTAAATTTTCTGAAGCTATTTCTCTGTGAAGACTCAGCAGCAGAATGCTACACTCGGATTTGGAATAGATACCTGGATTTTCTGAATACAATATGCATTTTCCTAAAAACTCAGATTTATCCAGCAATAACAGACCAGCCTAGGTTGGACTGTCTTAAGGACTGAAGCATGTGTATTTGTTTTATTACAGTACCCTTTTTATGAAGAATTTCCTTATTTATTTTGGTCTGGTGTTCAGGGGAGTAACATGCACCATGTGCAATTTACAGATGTTATTTACAGCAGGATGAGAAGCAAAAATCGACTATTTACAAAGCTCAGCACATTGCCATAGTCACAGGTAACATTCCTGCTTTTGCAAAATACTAAAAAGGCAAGCTTTGCAAGGGAAAGGCATAGTTATTACTGCTTTTTCTTGTGTTAGCTCTGTTCCACACCACTAATCATGTTTGATTTATCAGTCAAATTTAATGGAGAATAAAATTCAAGGCTTAATTTCAGAAGAACAAACCCTCTGCTCTTAGCACAGTCATTAGATTGTCCCTCTAATTGTCTTGTTCACCTTTCCCCTTTGTATGGTAAACCATTTCTTCTAGGCCAGCATTTTCTCCATAAATATTTGAAATTTTGGTTTTTAAATGGACAAAATTATCTAAAAAAGGACTTAGTGTCAGCTCTCTTAGCTTGTGTAAGAGCAAGGAGGATGCCTGGCTCCTGAAGCTGGCACCTGGGAGGGAGGGAGTCCCCTTGGTGAAAGAAAGTAATGAAGTTGCACTGTGAAGCAAAAATCATCTGAGAGCAGAAAGTAGGGCAATCTTTTGAATATGAAGTTGTGAGCCTCCAAGGAGAACCTGTCAGTTAATTATTGTTAGGTTTCCAGTCTCTGAGGCCTCTTGACCATATCTTCCTTGCCTTCCTCCTTGACCTGCTCACGTGGAATCCTTTGTCCTCCAGGTCCCTTGGCTTTTCACTTCAGCTCTTCACCTGCAGATTTTCACCTGCCTGCCCTCAGCTCTGCAGGGATGAGCAGGCCTGTGATATGGCTTACACTGAATTAACTCACTTGCTCCCTGCTCCCTTGGCTCTTCCATTAGAAGGTAGTGCAGACATCCCCTGGAGATGAGACAGAGAGCTTTGGAAGACATCCTTGGAACCATCAGCCTGAAAAGCAGACTGGATTTTTAGAACAGGAGTTGAAGATGTTTAAGTGATCAGCTACTCTTCAGTGTTGTGCAGATTCCCTGGCTGCTGAAGAGTTTCAGGTGTGTGAAATCAGGGCATCTAACCAGTGACTGGTGACTCCAGGTGTCTTAATACTGCAGTACTGAAAAATGCTGTACAGGGAATAAGAGATTAGATGTAATATATGGAAATTAGACAGCTTTGACATGTCCTTAGGCACCTGACATGGAAACAGCCACCCCTCTAATGACCCAAAATTTTGGCTCCAAAAGTACATAGGGAAGCTGAGCGTTGGGTTTTCCTTTTAGAAGAAAAATGATATATATACTGTGACTCAACTGTATTTATATATATAAAATGAAAAGAAATTTTCCATCTGCTTTTAGTTTTGCATACAGAGAAACTTCAAAGGCTTCCTCACTCTTTATTTTTATGAATGAATATGTAAAAACACATATACAACTGCACAAATACACAATCTTGAACAGAGGAGGGGTGTATGCACATGCACAGTTCAGTGGTGGATCCAAAACTGTATTTTTGTGTAGCAAACAAGCCCTATGTTTCAGCCTTGACAAAGGGCACAGTCTCTCAGAAAGTGCCACTGTACTAAGAAATCATATTTTTGAAGAATGTGGGAAAGTTCCCATGTTGGAAGGATGGGACCGTCCCCTCCTGATGAGTGCACAGAGGTGAAAAACAGCTCTGGCCCTGCAGGGGCTGCAGTCATTGCCCTTCAAACCTTGCTGGGAGTCCTGCAGAAGCTGCACGCTGCCTGTTTGGATCTGCCAGCAGCAGTTTTCTGGTTCCAAGCACTGTATCACTCCCTGGCACACACATTTCCCTTGGATGAACCACTCAGTGCCTTGGTGACTGTGTGAAAAAGCTGTGCAAAGCCTGGCTGAACACAGAAACTTCTGCACCTTGTCTGTCTTGTGTGCAGGATGAACCACAGCAAATCCCAAGTCATCCCATTGCACTTGGAGTGGTGACAAGTCTCCGACACATGGAAAGGGGCCAGCTACCAGACCAGCTCAGTTTTCCTTGTTTAATCTCTTAAGCACATTTTCAGGCTTAACTGCTTGAGTGGCAGAACCCCCATCAGTAATTTAAAAAAGCAATTATTTTGAATCTCTTCAGAAAATACTTTTATCTGCATGATTCTGCTCAGTAGCTGCATATTAGAAACGGTATGAACCACTCCAAAATATTAATTGATAAGATTCATGACCTTAAAAACATTATTAAGTGCAGGGTGTAAGGCATGAACAGTTCCGTTCTGGCCAGGAGGGACACAGCATTTTAATGAAAGAGTGTTAATTATCACAAAGATGGTAGAAAAATCTTTAGCTGAAAAGTTCCCTTTATGATTGGTTGTGCTTTATTTCCTCCACTTTGCACAAAAAGACATGTGAGGTGAGTTATAACTCTGCAAATCCCTACTGAAAAACTCACTTTTCCAGACAAGTAATTTTTTCATGCCACTGTGCTCTTCTGAGCCACCATGGCAAAGGCGTGAGTGGCAGCTCTGCTCCCTCTGATCTTCCTGCTCCTAACAGTTCCATTTTTGTAAGAACAATCTATTGTCTGTAGTTATTGAATGACATTTAGGAAAATTTCCATTCGTGTTTTCCTGTGCATGCAGCGAAACTTCCAACACCCTCCCCTGGTTATCGTGGAGTCAGAGATAAAAGAGACCCACTGGCTCACTTGATTTGCTGCGCCTGCCTTTCTCCTGCTCAAGCTTGTCCTCTTTATCAGGAGTGTTTACCTGATTAGCACACACAGTTACTGATGTGTGCACAAGGCTCAGTTCAGGTTTCGAATGTTCCCTGAACCTTTCCCTCCAGATCAAAGCTCCCACGTCCTCCCACTCCAGATCAGCCTCCTGCTGAAGTCAGTGTGACTTTGGCTGTTCACTCTGGCCCACCAGCACATTCCTGGAGTGCAGAGTTAGGTGAGGGCTCCAGCTCTTTGCTGCATCAGGACCTCTGTTGGAAGCTGAATCCGAGCCTTCGTGTTTTCACATTATCAGTCATTTGTGAATTCCTTATAATTTTTTTAATGACTTTTGCAGAGAGCAGTCAGATGCTATTAAAGTTTTACTGAATTAAATTGGAGAAACTAATTTTGCTCTTAGTATTTTATTTCAGTGTGTAACTTGATTTTTAAGGAGCACTTTGTATTGCATGGCCGTTTGCGTTTGCTTTATAAGCATAACATAAAGGTTTCCCTGGAGTCATGGAAAAATTGCCTTCTATGTCCCCTATCTAATTAACACCATGTATGTTGCCTAACTCCTTATAATTCACTCCTGAGCACAGTATATAGAACATGATTGGAAAAATAATTTGAAGCAATGAGAAAAAAATGCCTTTTGTAATATATATGATATGGCCAAATGCACTTCCAATCAAATTATATTAAGAAAAAGAAAGGACAGCACACTGAGATATCTGATGTTGAAAAGAAACACCAAAGACTTAATTAAAAAGTATGCCTGTGTTTTTAAAGGGCACTGTGTTTAAAGCATAGTAATGAAACCCTTCTTGCTGAATAGCTGGGTGACCTGTGTGTGTCTGGGCTGAGGCTGTTCAGCTGTCCCTGCCCAGAGCTCTGATCTCCCTCCCGTGGGTCACAGAGGAGCTGCTGAGCCCCCGGTGTGTTCTGGTGGGTCACAGGTTTCCAGGAGGGAGAGCAGGCAGCCAGAGCACCGTTAATTGCAGGGCTGGGGTCTGTGGTGAGGACACAGCAGATGAGCCTCTGCAGTCCAGTAAATCCAAGTATTGCCTTGCAGCTGAGGGGGGGTGTAGGACTTTAAACCATTCTAACCAGATTGTAAGCGCTGGCTGAACAGGCTCCAGGGATTTTTCATTCTTTTTTATTTTTTTTCTTTTCTCCCTGTGGACCCTGAAAGACTAATATGATTTGGAGAGAGAGCAAGTGTCAGTGGACTCAATTCTTGCTGGTGCATCAGCAGTGGAACCAAATTCCAAATGAAGAAGTTAACCCCTTCCCCTCCACAGATTTATTGAGGTTAATCAGACCATGCATGCATAAGCCAGGGCACTGCTGAAGGCAAGAGGGGGGATTTGCATCCTGCATAAATTAAATGTGGAGGCAGAGCTGGGGCACATGCAAAGGACTGAATCCATCCACGGTCGTGCAGTAACAGTGCTTGTCACATCAACCAAAGGCAGCCTTTGCTCATGTTGCAGATTTGGCACCTTTTCTCACTGCAGGACTTGAGCCTGCCACTCCCTCACTCCCTTCATGTGAGGTGGACACTCTCTCCTCCACCTTTCCTGTGGAGAGGGAGCTCATGTAAGACCTCACAATGCTTTTGCTTTCAGATGTTTCCCACTGCTGGGCTCTCTGCAGGGCTTGTCACCACTGGTTGTATCTGGGTGTTTTAAAATCACGTTGAATTTTCTTATTAGAGTTTGAGAAGAAAAAGAGATAAATATATATTCATATTTTCTATACATGTACTCAAAAAATAAACATTCCCTTTTAAAGCTTCTTGGAAGATGTCGTGCTATTTCCTAAAGGAGAAGGAGGGGGAAGAGGGTTAAGAAGAAAGGCAACTAGGAAAACAAATGCTTTTGATTTTAACAGAATTAATGTATGAGTTTAATTTGTCAGAAAAATGAGAATGTCCACCCTGATTCCATCCAGGATGGGGGATGTCCATTAACACCAAGATGGGTAAAACTATTCCAGGCTGTGAAGAAACACCAAGTCTGTTAGGCTTACAATTTCATTTGGAAAAGTGGAGTTCAGAGGTGTCTGAGAAATGTCTAACATGGGGCAAGGAAAGAAGACAGAACATTTGACAAATTGTTTGGAGCTTTGAAAAGCAAGGTGTAAAGTGTACACAGGTGTCACAGCCATAGTGGTATAATGGATACAACTCAAGCATTTTGGGAGGAAGCACTTAGCATCAGGAATCATTCACTTGGCTTTAGCAAAAGACAGCTACAAAAAATGCACCTACTTAAGCCAAAGCTACCAAAATTCCTCCTCCCTGTATAAATCCAGACAGCCCCACAATATATATCGCATGTAGAGCCTAAGTTGACTTGATATCAAACTTAAAATAGTCCCCTCCCTTTCATACATTTTGATTTTTTTCCTTCAAGAGGAAAGAGTCCTGCCTCCTCTTTTGCTTTTTAATTTTCAGATGTGTAGGATCCCAGAGCTCCCTCCTCCCTTTCCAACCTTGGTGTTTTTGCTGCAGGGATTTCAAGGCTTCTGCATTGAGTGATTTGGTCACTCTGCCACTCACTTGTGAGGTGCTGGAGAACTCTGCTCTCAATTCAGAAATGCTGCAGACACTTGACACGCCAAAGGAGTCAAGTGAACAGCATGAGATGTTTATTAGTTGGGAAATGCAGATCTCATGTGCTGAAATGGAGTGTAGAGAGTAATTGGTCCAGGGCACTGAAACACGGGCATTGCTGCCTTTTGCTAAGGGAAGGGAGCAGTTGCAAAGCAAATCCCTTCCTGCATTAATCAAATTGCCTATTGCACTGATAGATCTCTTATTAAATCAAATCTCTTACAGCTCTAAACTGCAGCTGTCAGTTTCTGAATGAAATATATTAACAATTAAACATGTCACCTGCAAAATGGCATCAATATTCTCCTCCAGACATAGAGTGTTTGTTTACAGATCCCTGAGCTGATGAAGAAGTGATAAAAAAGACTACAATTTGGGATAACATAAAATGTACCAAGCATCTTCTCAGGTGAATTGAGATCTGTTTTCCTGGTCACTGCAAATGGAGCTTTGTGCCTGTAAGCTCTTCCATTTCAACTTCTCTTTTAGGGACACTGGTATATGATCACGTAGTGTGACACTAATACTGTTTAAATGAGCTTTGCTTATCAGGATGGTAAAAATGAGCTGATAAGCAGAGTTCACTAGAAATTGAAGCTTTGCAGAAAAAAATCATGTAAAAATGGGGCCAAGTTAGATTTCAAGGCTTCCCATGGAGTGGAAGTAGAAGATAAATGAAAGAGGGACTAGCCAGTGTGAAAATCAAGACAACTTTAGATTTTCATTTTTTCAAGTGGTTGTGTTTTTTTTTTTTTTTTTTAAGGCCCATTTATATTCTGTACCTAGGAACATCCCATGACCCTGGTTTTCTAATCTTCTAGATCAGGTGTGTGTCTTGGCCTCAGGCCTGGATTCCTTCCATGGAAACAAGCATCTGGTAAGGATGTCTGTGTGTGTCCAAGCTGCTCTTTGGGACAGGCTAAGAATTTGAGTGTTTGAATAGAGAAGTGCTCTCATCTCACTCCACAAACAGCCTATATTCCTTGGGCTGCCCCAGAGCTTCAGAGTTTAGGGACTTTCAGGCTCCCCATGTCCTGTAAGTCCAGTGAATCAAAGAGACTTTAAAAGTACCTCAAGCTTCTGTGGGTGAGCTCTGTTTTCCAGAAATAACTTTTTTTTTTAAAACTTTTGAGAGGACCTCTCTTTTTATATGGAAAGGTTATAACCCAAGTGCTTGAAGTCAGGTTAATGTGCTGGAGAACCAGTTCCAAATATTTTAACTTGATCTCCTTTCTGGTAAAGATCCATGGACAGCTTCTGAGCTATGCATTCTCAGCAGGAACCATTGCTGCAGGAACAGTCAGGAGCTGGGCTCAGGCACACAGGCAGCTTGGGGCTCAGCAGAGTGTGCTTTAATTCCTTGAGCTGACATGGCTTTCCTGTGTGATTCTTGGCAGATCACCAAATCTCCCTGGGCCTCACTCCCTGCCTGCAAAATCACACCTCTAGGACCTGCTGCCTGGAGAGAGAGCTGGGGAGAGGCCATTTATTATTGTGTGTTTATAAACTGGGGGCTTTCCTTTTGTCCAAAGCCCCCAGACAATCTCATAACACCAATCCTGAGATAAAGCAGGCAGATTATCTTAAATAGTCTGGCAGATGCTGGAGAGGCTCCAGCCCTGAAGTGGTTGGGAGGTACAACACAAGCTGCTTGCACAGTGCTGAAAAGACTCACTGTCCTTTTGTAGCTCACCCCTTGTGAGCAACCCATGATTTATTTATCGAGGAGCAGTTTCTGAGTCACCTTCTTCTCCACATTATGAAAACACTGTGAAAGTGAGTCATTTTGAGGAGCACAGCCTGCAGCTCTCAGTTGTCACCCGGCAGCCTGGAACAGGAGGAGGAGAGCCCGGTGGGAAGGCTTGGAAGAGAGAGGGAGTGGGAGATGCAGCTTCCTTCTCTTCAAGCCTTGTCATCTGACCTTGGGACAGTCACGCAGGATTTGGGATTTAGACCAGAAAGAGAATGGTGGCCTGGCTTTGGCTTCCTCAGAAGGGTGTTTTTTATAGCGTGACACTGTTAGAGATGTGAGACTGTCAGCTTCTGTGGTAACAGGGTCCTTTCACAAGTCTTGGATAGGGAGAGTGATAAAAATGGAGATGCAATAACTGACTCTATAACTGTAAAAGGTGACTGCAGAGACAGCCAGTCAGCTGTTCCCTGTGTTTGCAGGGGATTGGAGAAGAGTCTTGAAATTATGGCAAGGAAAAATATAGCTTAAATACTAGAAAAAACCTCCTCAAAGTGATGTGTGGAATGCTGAAATGGATTATCTGGGGAGAGGGTGGACTCTCTAGCCCTGGGATTTTAACCCCAGTTAGATGCACATCTGTTAGGGATGGTTCAGGTGGAGCTGCTTCAGGCTGCTTTTTCTGGCTCTGTGCAGAAAGGAGTTGACTCCTTTCCCTGAGCAGGCTGACCTTTAGTGAGATCCTCTACTACTGACTGCCCTAGCATATCATAATGCAAAGAAGACAAATATTTATTTTGCCTAATTATTACTTTGTTCATTTCTGTCCTGCTGTTCTTTGATATCTTCCCTTCCACCACTGACACAGCTAAGAAATCTCATTCATTCCCCATCTGTGTAAAATTTGCCTCTCCATCCATCAAAGTCTCCTCTGATTGTGATGTTGCTCCTTGTTGCCACCCAGAACATCTGCAGCTGTAGGACTGCCTCCACCCTACAGGCATCATGCAGCTGTTTTCAGCTGCACATATTTGCTAATTAAGATATTTGATAAAGATTGACCTTTAGAGTGTTCGCGCTTCTTGGATACTGCTGCCTGGTGTTTGGAAGAGGCATTAGCAAGGCTCCTAGCAAGACCCTGAAATCTTCCTGAAGATTAAATCTCCCAAATGGGAGCTTCCTGCTAATGAAGAGCAAAGAACACAGCACCAAGATGAAAGCCCTCTTCTGTGGCTGGCATTCTTTCACTGTTCTCATGATGTGAGCTGGAGCAAGTGTCCCTTCTGTGTCCCCTCTGGCAGAGCTGTCCCTGCTCATTTCCAGCCCATTTCTGCACAGAGCATCCATGCAGACGTGGACACCTTTTCTCTTCTCTCACCTCTCCCCTGTGTGGCTGCAGTCTGGGTTTTGCTCTGCTCTCATGCAGCCAGCTCCTGCCACACCCGAGGCTCCCTGCCCTGCTCTGCCCATGGCAGACCCATTGCTTCCCTCTCCTTCAGTCCATGGCAGGGGGGGCTGCACATCCCAGGGGACCTGGGAGACACCCGGGGAGCAGTGTAGGTATCTCTGGTCTGATGAGTCCCCTCTGGGGACTTGGGCTTTCCCATCCCTGCCTCTGACTGTGAGGTGGTATCTCCAGCCAGCCTTGTCCCTTGAGAAGGTCTGTCCTTGCAGGGAGCATGAGGGTTGTCCATCCCTCTCCTTTCTGCTGGCTGGCTCAGCAGGAGGAACACTGGAGTGTTAGAAATCAGGGTGTCAGTGAGTTGAAGCTGCTTGGAAACAACCAGACTTCCATGAGCAAAAGAGATGAGGCCTCACCCATGTGCTGGCAAACACTTATCCATGGTGCCCTGTGGGGAACACACAGCTCCCCCAGGCAGGTGCTGGCAGCAGCAGGTTGCTTGAAACCCCAGGAGGTGAAGGTACTGTTTGTGTTGTGTTCATGCCCCTAATACAAGTTGAGACATCAATCCCAACCTGGATTGGATCTGTTTGTGAAGGCAGTTGATAAATTTGGGTGTAGAACATTTGCTCTCTGTGCTCGATGCATGGTCAGCTGTCCCAGCCCAGGAAGACACTGGTGGGGATCTGCACAGCACTTCCTGCACCTGGGCAAGGCTGGTTAGGAGAGCTAATACAGCTCAAGAATGTATAAACACTGGGGCAGAAGGTCCTTGGGATACCACCTTGTGAGGGTTTCAGCATTTCACAGGCATCCTTCAGCAAGAGAAGATGAAAGCATCCCTTTCTTCAGTTCAAGCAGGCTGTGTGAAGGATGCTGAGTGCTCCTGCATCAGCCACATGCAGAGCTGGGGGCTGGAAAACCTCTTGGATGACCAGAAAGACACAAAGGCATGAGCTGGCCCATGGTGAGCAGTCACCACACTGCAGCTGGGGGTTTCTGCCCATCAGAGCTCTGAGTGTCTGCAGCAGTGAGAGAGTGGAAGCTGCAGACTAGTTTTAAGACAGAGGATTTTTGAATAGTCTCCTGGGTCCTTCCAATCCTACATTTCTAAAAAATGTACTGGAGAAAAAGAGGCACTACGGAGAGGATAAGAGCAAGCTGTCTTTCAAAAGAGACTGTGAAAAATTAGAAGTGTAGGATGGAGAAATGAAAGATAACACACTAAGAGTAAAAAAAGAAAATAACCCAACCCTCTAAAAAGCACCAGCACCCTCTATCAAATGGTGCACAGAATGTAAATCAGCCTTTGCTGCTCCTCCTGCTCATCAGACAGGAGCTTCCAGTAACACTGAAAGGTGATCCATGGCAAATTTATCCACGGAGCCCCAAGGAGATGCAGAGCACAAGGAACCTGTGGGGAATGGCTGCCATTAGGCATCACTGAGCCAGAGAGCCCAGCAGGAAGGAGTGGAACTGGATAGAGCTGGCAAGACAGTCTGTGGTTATATGTGAATGGATTAAAATAAGCATTATAAACTTGCATGCTTCCAGGCACAGGCAACCTCAAACTCCTCAGGGTGAAGAAACTTCCCTTATAAATAGGTTATTCCATAACTGTTTGTGGCATTAGATACTGTCAGAGACAGGATACTGGACTAGATGGGCCCCTGGCAATTCCTCTGGAGAAGCTCTTTCCAAAATAAAGACCCTAAAAAAATTCCCTGTAACAAAGAAGAAATTATTGAGTTGTTTATTAAATAAATTAATTTGAATAGGGAGAACAGCAGTTCCTTTGTTTCCCCTTCAGTTTGAGCTGTGGGTCTCGGAAGGGAAAATGAAACCACTGCTCTGAGAAGCAGAATAGCATCCTCAGCTCTTGCTTCTTCCAGAATAAAAGGCCTATATTTAGAGGATGCCAAGTATTAGAGATATACTGAGCTGGCAACTGGTTTTGGCAAATTTCCAAACCCATCTGATTTTTCCACTTAAGTTAGACATTTCAGTAACATAAGAAGTTGCAAAGAGAGCTGAAAATAGTGTTTTGCTATCTTTGCAGCCCAACCTGCTGCAGTTAACACAGTTTGGGCAGGAAATGGGTGATAGTTTTTTGTGTCATCTGATTTAAATATGGGTGTGTTTTCATGCACATACTGACACACAATTAAGTGCATCACACATTTAGTGTGCACATATAGGGTGTATACAAGGTAAGGTGTCCAGGCTTCTCTATTAGGTTCACTACTTGCCTAATTAATCATTCATTCATTGTCTTTTGACATCTATCTAGATATCTATCTATCCATCTATCCATTTATTATCTATCTATCTACTTATGTATCATGGGGCTTACCTAGCACACGTCTATTAGAGCAAAAGTCAAGCTCTAAGTTTGTGCAGACTCCAACCTTTTTTATTTAAAAGCTCAAACAGCTGTTTTAAAGGACAAATACAGATGCCTGAGACCATGACAAAGGATGGCAAATGCTGTCTCTGAATCTCTGTAACAGCTGCACCTCCAGTCAATGTTTTGCAGATACCTCACCCTGACACGACAACCATGTGAGCTACAAATTGCATCTTGCTTTAAAAGAAGTAAGTGGGGTTTATAGCCACCTTCCCAAATACCAGAGGAAATAACAGCAATTTCTGTAGTGAGCCTTCCATCACTCCATGTAATCCCCTGTTCCTTCTCTCTATTTTAAATTGATCATACATTTTGCATAGACCGTTTGGGCCAGTGATTCCTATTCTTGTTCTTTATCCAAGAGTCAATCTTTTCACTGAGGAAAATTACAGCTTAAGCTTTTATTTCTGCATTGGTCTGATGTGGTTCAAACATATTTATCCTAGCTCTTTAGCTCTCTTTAGGGGTGCCTTTATTATGATGTGGTCTTCCAGGTGCAAACTGCAGCCAGATTCGTATCCTTCAGTGTTTGTTCCTATGCCTTGTGTTTCACAATGGCTGTTTCAAATGTGTTTCAAAGGCTTAAAATCAGCAATGGAAAATTTTAAGCACAGAAACTCAAGTAGAGTTTAGAATAAATCAAGGCTGCAGTAGTTTCAATCTGCAATGAGAGGAACTCAGTGTACCTTGGATACTGCCTCATATCAATAAACATTTAAGGCTGGAAAAAGAAAATCCAAGCAAACCCAAACTCAGAAACATCTGAAGTGCAGTTCAAAATGCATCACAATGATTCACATAAAAATCATGGTCTCCCTGAGTGGATTGCAGGTGGTATGGCTTCTTTTGGTCACGCTGGAGTTTTCCTGATTGCACACTTCCATCCTGGGCTGGTATCGGCCACCTCACCTGCATGTCAGTGCCTGTGTGGGCAGCCTTCACTGCAAACTTCTTGTTGGGTGTGGGTGGAGAGACATGGGGATAAGTCAGATAGTCTGTCATCAAATATGATGCCATGAGTGCCTCAAAGTCACTCATTCCTGAGTGGCAGGGCCTCCTGACAGAGTCCTTGTCTCATCTGACAGCTCTGACAGCTCTAGGAGCAGCTTAGGGAGGAGCCGACCTGTCAGACCTGGGGAAACAGAAAATCCAGCAATGCTCACAAGTCCAGGATGCCACAAAGTCAAAAGGGAGAGGGTGGTGACGTGTTTGAGTGATGTGGGTTTTTCCTGTGTGACCTGTGAGCTCCAGGACACCTCGGATCTTCTTCCAAGGGGCTTTTAAAAAGAAACACCCAGAAAAGCAAGTCTATTACCAGTGGCTCATCTGTAAGGCAGCTATTATTGTTAATGTGCATGTGACAGAGATTTTACCCTCTCATTAGCAGCGAACAATTATGAGGTCATTGTTAGCTAAATATTATCCTCATTTTATCATCCTCTTGGATATACAACTTGACATTTCTAAACCATTTATCAATTTTAGTGCAGTGCATGAGCACAGCATAGGAAATATAAAAATGTTCCTTTTCTCCAAGCATTAATGAAAAGATTTGTTTCAGCCTATTTTTAAACATTTTGGTGGTGTTTTTTTTTAATATCATATATTAAAAAACCCTGGCAAATTGCTATAAATGTCAGCTTAGATCAAAGCCGTATGGCCAAAGTGATTTGAGCAAATATATAAACGAAAGCTCCTCTTTCAGACATGTCAGAGATTAAGATGTGACCTTCAAAACTGTTCAGTGGCAACTAGTTCAACAGACTCAGGCTGTTAAAGCTAAGCAATTGCCTGTATATTGGCTTCTATTTGAAGGGGATAGATAGAAGCCAGGATAACTCCATCTCCCATAAATCCCTTCTTTGTGAATTCCTTCCCCTATTCATCTTTGCTAGGGTTTGTTTTGAATGTATTTTTCTGGAATAAGGCCTTTTTGGCTCAGGAGAGGGCCCCACAGTACAGCCATCTGCAACATTGCTTTTAGAGTCTTTTGTGTTGTTTTATTTTCCTGTTTTCTGCTTCATTATCTTCCAGTTTTACTCCTATTATTATTGTTAGGAAGGCACACATTCTCATTCAAATACTTTTCATCCCCTGATATAAAATGACCATTCATTTAAAGACCTAGTTCTGTCATCTTAAGCCATTCCATGAAAATTGTGTTCCTGTATGTCCTGCTTGCTGTTGAATGATGTCGGAAACAAATTATACTGGCTGCCAAATGAAGCACTTGGGGTTGATTTCTTTTTTTAATTAATACCTGAAATTGCAGCCTCACAAAATCAATCAGGGCTTGGAAGACTGGGCTGTGATCTCTCTTTCTTTTGCCAATTAAGAAATCTGCTGTCATGAGAGTGCCTATTGAAGAGGCACGAGTTGAGCAGAATGGCTCTTGCTATCTCACTGCAGAGCTGGGAGGAGCAAACGTGTACTGGAGGCTGGAAATTGGACAGATGCCATGAAGAAAGAGTGCACATTGTCACAATTCTGGGTTTATAGAATCACAGAATAGTTGGGGTTGGACGAGACCTTTAAAAGCCATCTAGCCCAGCCCCCCTGCCATGGGCAGAGACATCTTCAACTAGACCAGGTTGCTCAGAGCCCCACCCAACTTGACCTTGAATGTTTCCAAGGGTGAGGGATCTACAACCTTTTGTGCTGCAATGAAACTCGGTGGGAGGATCCCATCATGTGCCCCACATAGTGTTACTGTGAGGGAATTCAGCATACATAAAACAAAAATTAAACTTGGGAAACAGGTGTGTTGAGTCAGAAAGTCTTACTTTTCACAGGTGAGGGGGGTTTTTGGCTAGTTTCTTTGTTTAACGTTGCACTTTGGCAACACAAAAAACAGTGTTCCTTTTGAGGTTCTTACTTGCTCTTACTGCCTTATGACAAGGCAGGATTTTGGGATAGGCAGGAGCCCCAGGATGTAAACAATCTGCTAGAAAACACACTGCTCAGGGGCTTGCTGCTGAAAGGACTTTCTGTCTTCTTGCAGGGTTGGGAAAACTAATAACTTCCAAAGGAACCTGAGCATGGCATAGAGAAACATGTCAGGAATTGCACAGGATGCTGCCTGGGTCGATGCTGTATCTTTATGTGCTTGTCAGCCTGTTCAGTACGGACACATTTCTGCATGCTACACCAACTCCTGTGCACATGTACCTCCTGAAGGGGACTGCCAGCAGGAGTTCTTCCCCTTCAGTCCTTTTGCCTGCCTGTGCTCAGATTCTCTCACGCACAGCTGCTGCCAAGCCTTACCGCCGACCTCAGCCCAGGCAGCGCCTGCGTGGGCACAGCTTTGCACTTCTGGTGGTTCAATGGTGTGTGATGCTCACTGCCTTATGCTCAAAAGGCTGTGATTTGATCTCTGATAGCCCTGCTCAGACTGGAAAAGAAGGCAGTTTCCAGAAAGTGCTGCAGAGCAGCAGGCCAGGGAGCCAGGGAGCTGCGTCACAGCAGTTTCCCACAGGAAGGGAGGTGCCTGCACTGACCTTGTGCTGATGAAATCCTTGGCTGATCCCGACAAGGTTCAGCTCCTGGAATATTAGTGACAAAGCTGACATCCTCCGGACTCTGTGAAGCATGACTGGGAACAGCATGGACTGCAGAGCCCGGGAGAGGGAAGCACCATTAAATAAATACCCCCTTTTCCTGTGCACAAAGGGAGAATTGATACCCTGGTCAAAAAGCCAAGTGCTGTTACAGCAGTTCTTCGTTTTAGGCATGTGCTTACTGGCTTTAATAAAGTGTCAGAGAGGATGTCTATGCAGATTTGTGGAACAGATATTAAAACATCCTTTAAAATGATTTGTGGTGTAGGATTGAAGCAGCATGAGGAGTCCAGTGTCTCAAATAACAAATAGGAGCAAGGATGTGAAATGCATCTTTGGGGTTTTATATCACAGTGGATGACTTTACTCCCTGTAAAGGAGGATGTAGTCTCTTGGCAGATCTGAAAGATCTGTGCAAGGCACTGTAGTCTGGATCCTCAAGGGAGGAGAGCTGTTTCACAGGGATACATTTAACCCTTTGACCTGATGTGGGTTCCAACCATCACTGCTATTTATCTCAGACCACCAAGGAAATTTTCAGGATCTGTTTGGTGAACATGCTACTGCAAGCACCTGGCCTGAACCCGACTAGAGATTGTGAGCTTGTGATCTCTCTCTGAGAGCAGCAACATCAGGCTTTCTCCAAACTGATTACAGGAATAGACTTCCCTTTACAAAATGAGAAGCACAGGCCCTTGTGACTGCAGTGTGAGACTGTGTGCTTGAGTTCCCTCAGAACAAGAAAGGGAAGGGGCAATGGAAAACATCACCTCTGTTACTGTGCTGACCTGGCTGCTTTTCTGGACTGTATTTAATGGAGCAATCAGTGTGGTACTGCTGCAAACATCAGTGGAAACAGCAAGCATGGAAAATATTTTCTAATGACAGAAGAGCTAAGCTAACTTTACAGTTGAAATCTTTCTGGCTGCTGGGATGTAAGCACCAATCCTTTTCATTTTATTGTTTCAAGAACCTTGTATCTCATTGTGCATTTGATGGACAAGGTTGAATTGGGATCTTTGAGCAGGAAACTTTCCCAGCCCAAATGCTGGAGTAGTCAGTGCTTGCAGAGCACAACTCTTTTTCTTGGGAGTTTAGGTGCACTAACCCACAGGATCCTGGGGTCCTGTGCATGCTCCCTGCAGACTGCAATGAGCTCAGAGATTGATCGTGGGTCAGACCTCTCCTTGCTGGTCAGATTTGATCTAAGTCTTCACAGCTACTGAAAGGAGATTCAAAGAATGGCCGTAGGATTAGAGAATGGTTTGGGTTGGAAGGGACCTTAAATATAATCTGGTTCCAACCCCCCCATCACCATGGGCAGGGGTGCCACCCACTGGATTCTGTTGCTCAGGCCCTCATCCATCTTGGCCTTGAACACTTCCAGGAATGTAAATGGGATCCTACTTCATCCCTTCAGGCTCATCCCCTTGCAGCCATGTGCTCACACCACTTAATTGACCCCACTGACAGAGTACCATGGTTGCTTTTTGGATGTCTCAGACCTGTGAGCCAGCTCACCATCTGCTGGGTGCAGGGGAGGAGGCAGAAATGTGCAGCTGGAGTTGAAAGGGAAGGCAGAACCAGCCCTGATGGCAGCCATGCAGATTAAATAATTTCAAAGTAAACTATGAACATCCTAAATGAACAGTGTGAGCTGGGGTCTCACTGCAGTGACTGGTAGCTCTCAGCTCAGGTTCAGTGCTCTGCAGTGTGGGGTGAGGGATTCTGCTTGTTCTTCAGCCAGCAGATGCTGCCTAGC
The DNA here is from genome assembly GCA_013400775.1 of Chaetops frenatus. Classification (NCBI taxonomy): domain Eukaryota; kingdom Metazoa; phylum Chordata; class Aves; order Passeriformes; family Picathartidae; genus Chaetops; species Chaetops frenatus. The sequence goes on from VZTR01002689.1 coordinate 495,866, forward strand.
TGTGCCTGCTGCTTAAGAGCAGCTTTCTGCTGCACCAGCCAGCATGTCAGCTTTAGAGCCATGGCAATTTCTCCATGGCACGCCAAGGAGCCAGCCCTCAATGAGGGATGTGGTCATGTCATGCTTCAAACATAAGCTGATTTTGCTCTGGAAGTGAGATACTGCATTCCCTGGCACCCACACATTGAATGTCCTCTCCTCTGTGCACACATGCTGCCAGATTTCTGCTTTAAATCCTCTGTGCTGAGAATAGTGATGGTCTAGTATTCTTTTCCCAAGATTTGTTCTCTGTGGGGGATCAGCCATTTCCAGCTTCTCCAGAGACAAAACCTTTCCTCCCTTTAACCCTTTAGGGCTGTGGAAGTGAGAAATCAGTGGAAGATGGGAGCAAAAATCAGTGCTAACTTAGGTGCAAAAATTAAATTCTCGTTCCAGAAACCTTACCCTAAAATGTACAGAGAAGGCACAAACAGCATTTGATTAGAAAGTATCTGTTCCACCAGATCAGGAGAGGGGTCACACTGCACAGGCCAAAAAGAATAGGACTTGACTTTAAGCCTAAGGCTGGAGTTTCAGAGCTGGTACCTGAAATCTCATTTCTCTGCAGGAGGGAGAAGGTTGCACAGGGAGAGACCTGGTGCAGGTTGAGCAGGAGTGTTCAGTGCACACTCACGTGGAATTGCAGCTGCCCTGTAAAATTAGGGAGGGGATGTTTGTCTGCATGGCCTGAGCTGAACATTTGCAGAGTAGAGACAACTTTTACAGTAATGGACAGTAAGGCTAAAACAGTGACTGCTCCAGGACATGGCTGCTGTGTGAAGCAAAGCGGTGGTAATGAAAATTGTTTTGCTTCTAATTAGAACAGTCACTACTGGCAACCACTCCAGCCTTATCTAAGGAATTTTCAGGCAGTAACTGCATCTTGGTGAAAAGCAGCTCCTCACTTTCTGTCGCTCTCTTTCAGAGCTATTTTGAGTGTAATTGTTTCTCTGCCCATAGAGGGGTGGGACTCTACCAATCCAAAATCCACAATACCAATTCCTCAATCCACACTGGCCTGGAAGGCATTTTGGTAAATAGAGTTTTCCACTATCATTTGTACTGCATCAGGCTGAGCTGTTTTGCTCTGATGGACTGAATTTGGCTGGTATATTTTATGGACAAGGCAGGAGAATGGTGAAAAACATGGCCTTAGCTTTGGTTCCTACGGCACTGGTTGAGATGAAGGAACTCTTTGGTGCCTGATCCATCAGTGTGGATGTAAAATAGAGTTGCCTGTGCTAATTCAGCTCTCTAGGAGCAGTTCTGTTCAGGCTAATTTACCATCTCTGCTCTACCTGGCAGCTTCTGGGACTTACATGAGCCATGGTATGTGGCACATATTCTATGGGAGAAAAAAATAAAATTGTTTTCTTTGTCTCAGGAAGAGCTAGTGACTTGACCTTGGGTTTTCCACATCATAGTGACATACAGTATCTGAACTCCATTCTAAAAAAACCCCCACCAAACAATGATACTGTTCTTTGCTAGAAGTTAAATGTTTAAAGGCATCCCCTGGTCAGCAATCATCCTAAATCAATATTGAAAGAGAGAGAAGTAATTCATTGAAAACACCATTCATTAATTAGAGTGTGGCCTGGACCACAACAGCGTGTTCTCTGAAGACACAGATTTATTTATATTTAGTAACTGAAGGATAAGTGAAAAGACTAGTGACAATTGTTGATGATGGTTCATAAGGGAGGCTGCTTGCTGGTGCAAATGCATAAATTATTGAGACAAATTTAGCTGGCTGGAACACTGCATAAACCAGCAAATGATCTGAAACTTATGTGGAATTAATTGCATTTGCCTTTGCAGATGTCTGGTTTCTGAGCACCAGAGCTTTGGAGCTAGCAAATATGCAGACAGCTCTGGGAAGACCTGACTGCCCTCAGGTTCCTGCTCAGCCAGATACCAATAAGAGAGTTTATTTCTCCTGCAACAAGTAAAATTCAGCTGAATGCCACTGTTAGAATTACCTGTTTCCAGTATATTATTATTTTGTGAAGCTGTATTGCAGATACTTATAGAACCAAGTCAGCCAAGTTTACCCAGCTGCATGACCAGCCTGACAAGAACTTGAAATCATTGTGTGATGTCTTTATTACCATTGCAAAGTGGCTGCATCTTTCACCATCTCACATTCCCCAGCTTTGTCAGAATCAAAGTAGAGCATTCCTGCTCTGAAAATTTTTCTGAGGCAGCTTTGTGGCATTGTAGGTGATGTCTTCCATGATTTTTTTAACCTAAGTCTGAATACTGTGTTTGATGAACCATCTTTAAAATAATCCTGGTCAGAAAAGTGAGGCCTAAGATATGGTCTGATATGAAATCAAAGAGGTAAACCTGTGTCCAATGATAAGTCCCATTTTTTTGGGCTAGTGTGAAGATGAAATAGGACTCACTTGTGGCAATACTTTATTTGCACTTACCCTCACCTATATTTTGAAAACCAAGCACAGGAATTAGCTCTCCTGTTACTGATTGACCGGTGATTTAATGTTTCCTGTGCTGTCTGAATCTTTTAACCAATGTGGCTTCAGCTATTTATGGGAGGCAAACATGGATGTTTGAGCTCAGTTCAGCAAAGTGCTTTAGCATTCATCAAACATCCAGTGCACAGGCAAGCAGAATTTCAAGGGTCACATCTAAACACCCTCCAGAAAAGGAGATGGATATCTCTCTATTAATCTAAACCATGCCCTCCTTTACAGATAGTTTTTAATTCAGGTCATTTTCTGTCAGATTCCTAGTGAGATTTCCTGAGATTTCAGCTGAAGAGATACCCACATTACCCACAGGGGAACATGCCCATCTGGCAGAGGACCTGTGTGAGGCTGCTCAGCTGCTGTAGCTCTTTAGCACAAACAGGCAGCTAAAGCTTTGGTTGAGGAAGTTCTCAATTAAATCGAGATTGCCTGGGGAGGCCAGGGACTCTGTCGTGTGGGGTCCTTAGGAATGATCTCCAGGAATGGTTCAGGTCAAGCTGATCCTGTGTCAGAGCAGCATGATGAACCAGATGACTGCCAGAGGTCCCTTCCCAGGGATTTCATGTTCTCAGCAAAGCTGTAATTGCACAAATGAAAGGTCAAACATTTTATACCTCATTGTGTGTGCCCCATAATATATGAGTATTAGGTAACTGCTAAATCAGTTTCTATTGATACAACTATAACTTAATGGGCTTCTCCTCATAAAATTTATGCTCCAGAGCCTTTACCAGCTCTGTTCCCTTCTCTGAACTCACTCCAACCCCTCAATGTCTTTCTTGTTGTGGAGGGCACAAAACTGAACACAGGGTTTGAGGTGGAGCTGCACCAGTGCCCAGCCCAAGGGACAGTCACTGCCCTGGTCCTGCTGGCCACACCATTGCTGATCCATTTTGATGCCATTTGCCTTCGTGGCCACCTGGGCACAGGCTGGCTCATGTTCAGCCACTGTCAACCAGCAGCTCCAGGTTCTTTTCCATCAGGCAGTTTTCCAGCCCCTCTGTCCCAAGCCTGGAGTGCTGCAGGGGGTTGTTGTGACCCACGTGCAGAACTCAGCACTTGGCCCTGTTGAATCTCATACAATTGGCCTCAGGCTGTCTGCTGAGCCTTCCTACCTTCCAGCAGATCAACATTCACACCCACCTTTGGTGTTTGCAAACTGACTGAGAGGACACTTGATGCCCTCACCCAAATCATTGGTAAAGATGTTAAACTGAGCCCTTGAGAGCACCACTTGTGACCAGTCACCAGCTGGGCTTAACTCCATCCACCACCATCCCAGTCAATGATCTTCTGTCTCCCTGGTTTTTCCCTCATCATCCCCTGCTCCTGGAAGGGTAGAGAAGAGCACTGCTTGTACTCCTGATCCCTTAACCAGTCATCCCAAGGCTCTGAAATCTCTCTTGATTGCCTTTGGATATTTTGATGCAACTTCATTGCTGTCTACCTGAAAAACTAATAATAGATAATGATCTGAGGGCTGTGACAGGTTAGGAAACTTTCTCTTCACATCTTTAGCCCCAGCTCCAGGGAGGCAGCAAGCTTCCCTAAGAGGTGGTTCAGTCTGCAGTTTCTCTCTCACTCTCTCTCTCTGTGATACTCAACCTCCTCACAGAGCTCTGTCACTAAGGGAAGGAGTTCCTCTGCCTGGGTGCATCTGAAATAATGGAACTGAGCTCTCACATGGGTGAAAGCTGCAGGTGAGCTCTGCAGCACAGCTGGGAATAAACCAGAGCTTGCCTGGCCCATCAGGGCATAGCTGGGAATGGCTCATAGCTGCCATGGTGTCGTGGGATCCATGAAGGGCAGGAAGTCTGTCCCTGAAGATGAGGAGGATGCCTCGACTCAGCCTGCCTGCAGAGCTGTTGTGGATATGGTGTTGGAGACATCACACCAAGAGACACACAGGGACAGCCCCAGAGCATGAAGTTTGTCTCAGCCACATCCTTGACAACCTCCCAGTGAGTGAGGGACACCTCCTGGGGAAAGCCAAGGTGAGGTCATTAGGTGAGTCAGGGAAAGGCAGTGACCAAGTGGAACCAGTGTCTGAGCACAAAGCATCATTGTCTGTGACTGGGGAGCTTCCTTCTTTCTTGGAATAGGATCTGAGAGACAAATGAAGCTATTTCCACCCCCTCTCACTTCTGGTGGTCTGACCTCAGAAGGGAGTGGTAGAGAAACCAGCTGGGAGTAACTAGCTATTTAAAATGGATCAAGATTGTAGCTGGGAAACTTCCAGAAAGGACTACTGGGGAGGGCACATGGAAACACCCAGGACATTCAGAACCAGCTAGCCAGTGAACTTGGAAAAGAAACACTGAAGCAAAGTAGCCTCTGCTCCACTAATCAAGAGAAATAAAGAATTGAAACACCCCCTGGAACTGGTGGAAAATCAGGTCAGGAACAGAAATATTCATGCATTTGCTCTACTGGAGGGTAAAGAATTTCCAAACCCAATTTCTTTTGTGGAAACCTGGCTCCCTAAGGCTCTGAACGAGATGCAGAGAATGTCCCACTGCATGTGGTGTGCTGGTTCAGGATCCCTGCCAGGGCAATCACTCCCAATAACAAGCAAAGCAAAACTCAGCTGCCAAGTTTCAAATGTTCACGGGAGAGGGAGGCTCATGACTGTAGAGAGAGCAGTGAGGAGGCATGAGTTCATTTACTTCCAAATCAGCTTGAGTGTCCTCACTTGTGCTGTTGCCTCAGATAACACAGGTTCAAGATCAGTTTCTCATTGTTTTAGGAGCTTTACAGATTCACAACCCAAGGAAAGTACAACTAAAATTTAAGATACAAGAAAGCCGACAGATATGCCCTGGTGGATGAAACTCAAGGAAACAGGGCTCCATCTGGGACACAAGGGAATGTGATGTCTCAGTGTCTGTAGATTTCAGAAGCAGACACCAGGCACTTCTATTGAGGGCAGCCTGCAAGTCTATGCAGTACATGTCGTGGAAACAGAACTACATGAATATATATTTGGATTGGAAGGCACCTTTTAAGGTCATCTAGTCTAAACCCCATGCTTATTGCAGGTTAGGTTTCTCATGTCCTTCTTCATCCCAAATTCTCTCTGCCTCTTCACTTCCCAGGGCCTCCAGCCCCATATCCCTTCTTTTTTTTATGATTACCCTTTTCCTGACAGTCTCTTGGCTAAAGCCATCGGATGTTGGCAATAGTGTTGGTTCAAATGGAAGGTTGTGCTAGAGATCTCCACAGTCCCATCCAAGCAGCATTGCTGCGATTCTGGGGGAGTGCCAAACTCCTCTCAGCCCCAGATTTTCCCTCTAGATATGCAATCTCTTGATGGCTTCAGTGATTTTCTGCAGGGGCCACTGTTGTCTTTCAACAGCTCCTTGCTTTTAACTCATTGCAATGTATCAGAACAGGCACCCAAACATCCTGATGCAACTCCCCAAAAAAATTTTGGGTCATATTGGAACTTCCTCCCTATCTTTGCCTCATTTCCATGTCAGGTACACCTGAAGAAAAGAGAAAACTGTGTTTTCTGTCCTATTTGTCTTATTTGTCATCCTGCAAGGTGAGTCTAGGATTATTTACAAAGTTGTATAAAATACCCTCAAATGTTTCAGGTATGCTATCTGCTTTTTAAACTAAAAAAACCCCAAAAAACAAAAACAACAAAAAAAAAAAAAAAACCACCAACCCCAAACAAACAAAAAATAAACCCAGTAAAACAAAACAAAACCAAACCAAAACTAAAAAAAGATACACAGAAAAAAAAGCCCCATGCAAACAAGAAAATTACAGCTGACTTTGTGTTATCTGCAGGCTTTTTGCAAAGGAGCCTCAGTGTCAGGCACGTCTGAGCTGCTGGGGCAGCTGAGTGGTGTCTCTGCTTTGACAGAAAGCAAGGACCTCAGCCCTTGTTAAACTTGAGTGAACTTTTCCTTTAGCAGCCAAGGTTCTCCCTGCAGCTCCAAGCACTGCTCCAGTTCCCCTGCAGGGTAAGGCTCTCACTGTGGGATGTCCTCCTGCTCGTGTGATCAGCCACTCTGGGAAGGTGCCAGCCTCTCTCTGCTGAATGCAGGGGCACTGGGGCCTCGGAGATGTGAAAGGTTGTGAACTGGGAGGGGAGAATTTATGAACACAATGCCCACATGATTTTCCATGCCCCAGGGCATTAGAAAGGGATAGTAGTGAACACTGAGCAGCACCCTTGTCACCAGCTTGGCAAACATGACTGGTTTACAGCTCACCCAGAGCATATTCCAGGGAGGCAGGTCCAGGCAGGAGCTGGGAGAGGTCTCCACAGCCCCATCTCACCCAGGCCAGACCCAGCTGTGACTCAATGAGCAAACACAGCTGAGCACTGGAGCCTCGACTGGACTTGCTGCAGCAATCCTGGAACTTCTGTTTGCTTCCCAAGGGGATTTAGCAGTGAGGGAACAACCCAGCAAGGAAGGAGAATGGCAGAAGATGTTTGCTTCCTTTTGATATAAATATACTTCCAGAACAGAGTCCTTCAGTGCAAACATTCCCACAAGAGGAAAAAAACAAACCAAGTTATCACAGGACAGCTGGTAAATGGCTACAGTAATAACAAGAGCAGCAGCAACAACAACCCTTTCAACTAAATTTTTATTTTCTTTTTTAAATAGGGTTACTTTGACCTGACAGAGGAATGCACCAGGAAACGATGTTGCATCATCTAAGGAAACAACACCTCTTGCATTTCCCCACTTCTCCTTCCTCTGGTGTTTCATCACGATTTTGTGAGGCTATTGCAGGACACAAGAGGGGCAGGCTCTGAAGAAATCACTCTGATCTTATGGTGCAACTTATTATTTAGGAAATCCACCCAGACCCTGAGAACTGAGGGTGCTTTCTCTGAAAAGGAATTTTAACCTACTGTGTTGCTCAAGACATGTCATATAAACTTAGTTTGGTCCTCTGGTACAAACTTTAAAATGCATATGTGGGCAAAGACACACAGAAATGACCCCTTGGTCCAGTATATGTCAGTATTGTCATACAGAAGCAAAACCTCCTTGCTCTCCAAAAAGGCACTGCTTGAAAAATGCAGTCCTTGAGGTTGACATTTTTTTATCTAAGTTTCTATTACTGCTCTTTGTGCATTAATTGCTACATGATGTGAAAAGGAAATACAAGGACAAAAGGAAAATCTTGTACCAATTCTTGCTTTAGACATTTAGCATAATTTCTTATTACTTTGTGCAGAAGTTCAGCATAAAATTGCTTAGCCTCCAGACACTGAGCATTACAGGTGTTGTAAATGTTAGAGGGTCCACCTGAGAGCCCTGACTATTTTTACAGGGATAAATACAGGTGAAAGAATCATTTATAATGAATATCATTCAACAAACCATATCTTCCATTTGTGAATTGTCTGTGAAGAGATTGTAATTATCTTGAGCTGCTTGCTGAATCACTTCTGGAAATCATTCTTTACTAGCAGCTTCTTGGAGAGCAATTTGCTGGGAGCATTTCATATTCAAAGTTTGCAACTTGAGCTATTTTTATGAGATGTGTCACTTGCTGGTAGGATCCATTCCCCAGTTAGATGAGTGCAACACCTGAAGTTTGAATTTGTGTTCTGTGTGATTGCATTTATGAATATGGATTTTGAAACTTTGCAAAGGTGTCCTGAATTATTTGTTTGATATCTCTTTGAAATAGATTTGCTTTTTGCAAATATTGGTAAAACATGGAAAACAAAACCGGCAAGCTGGAGGCAAATTCATGACATCATTCAAATGAACATCTTGGCTGCTCTAACCTCCTGAGATCAGGCTCTGTGCTTTTGGTGTGCAATGAGTGGTGTATGATCTTGGGTCCAACAGTTTTTGGTAAATGGTATTATTGAAAAGGCAGAGATAAAAGAAAACCCATCAGAGGTCAGGCATAAACAAAAAATGTTAACACTGGTGATGAGTGGGTGCTTCATGTGACTTATTCAGAATTACTTACCCTGATAGAGCTCAAGCACAGCCGTTCTGCTGACTTGGGAAGAGGCTTCCTTGGTGTTTTTATCTCTGCCACAGCAAAATTAATTTCCAAATTTTCTTCAGCTGAAACAGTTGACAGGCAGGAGATTAGCTGGAAATTAGGTCATCTGGGAAGAACACCCCTCTCCTAAATACTCCCAGAGATATTATCCAAACCTGAGGCGGCAGTGGAGGCCTTAATGGTGGATAAAAAGAGGAGAAGGCTCTTTAGACAAGGTTCATGTTTCTGTTGGCAGTGCTGTATGAAGTTGTTCCAAAGTGTGTGATAGTGCCAAGGGTTGTGTTCGTTCAGGCTGGGCTTGGCTTTTCCTCCTCGTGTCCCCACGATGACAGCTCGTGTTGAAGGTGAGGGAGGGTGGGGTGTGTGGGAACCTGCTGGAGGATTGTTTTCTCCTCACAGCTCCTTGGTGCTGCTCCAAGCTGTGCAGTGCCTTGGAGGAGAGATGTCCCTGAAGAGCTGAGGCAAGAACCCAAGGGCCAAGACAGTGCACAGACAACGTGCCCCTCTCCTCTCTCCCTCCCAACATCAAATGCAAATGGCTGCCTATAAAAATTTGCCTTTTACGTCAAGACACCTGCAGGAAGGCAGCTGAAAATGGGGCTTATGGGTTTGTTGAACTGGAAAGGAAACTAAGCCTTTTAATATATGCCTCTGCACTCCTCCAATCACACACAGAGACAAGGCCTTATGTTTAGGTCACAAAAAAAAGTATTGACAAGGCCTCAAGTAATCCCAGTAAGACCTGTTCAAATAAAAGTTTGCAGAGCACGAAGCTGTGAAAATTAAGGGGTTCAGAGAGTCTATCACTCAGTCAGGAGAATGTGCTTCCTGAGAGCCCAGAGCCACTCTATTGAACCTGACAGAGACAAGATGCCTCTGGCATCTATCATCCACCTGGAGATGGACAGAAATGAGACAGGCACCTTTCCAGAAGGGGCATGGAATGGTTAACAGAAAATACTCAATTATAGGTGTTCAGGATTCAGGGCTTCTACTAGTGGATACACTACTGGCCTTCCTCAACCCAAAGGCTTTAGTTAAAAAGGCAGTCAAAATGAACTACTTTAGCCCAGTAATGATTTCATAAGTGCACGTGTCTAAGTAATGATTCCCTGTATTCTGCCTTCCTCCCACTCGTATTAAGCCATTACACCTGGATAATCTAACACTTTGAATTAAGCCCTCCTGGTTTACCCATTCTGTGCTGAGAAATTCTGCCTGTGCTCAGCAGATCGCTGACCCTTATCAAGTCCTTACAAGTACAAAATCATTCCTTTTATTTATACAAGTCATCCTACAGGCCAGATTTATAGGGCAGGCAAAGCAAATGCACCTGTGTTGATGGTGCAGTAATTTCATCGTGTTCTGTCAGGGGGAGTCTGCTTAAAGATGACACTTTCATGGTGCAGCTTGATGGGGTTTGGCTACAGAACAGCCCAGCTGGCCAGCAAGCAGGGGTGAGCAGGGCTGGATCTGAAAGTGGCTTCTGTGGCTCTTCTATTCCTAATAATATGTATTAGGAAAAAAAAGAAAAGAAAAGAAAAGAAAAGAAAAAAAAGCTTCATTATGAAGAAGAGGGGAAAATAACTACTCATTGGCTGCAAGAGGATTAACAAGGTAGTTTACCATAATATTAGAGGGGAGGAAGTCTTTTTATGGAAAGTATTTTGGGGAAGATGACTGTTTTTACTTGCAGTTGTTTTCCTTGCCTCCCTGTTGTTCTTTCTTTCATTTCTGTAGAACAGGCTCAGAAAGTGGTACAAATCATATTATTTGTTAATGTGCCAGCCTGGTGAGTGGAGAATTTTTAGTGGTCTGCAAAAGAGAACAAGCACAATTCCTGTTATTTCTTAATCACCTCTGTGTTCTTAACTTTCAAAGACTGTTTTAAATATTTATCCTCCTTTTTCTCCAAGGATTTGTGTTTTCTTCTAAGAAGAAAATTAACTCTATCCCAGCCAAAAACAGGATGGTAACATTTCATCCCTTCCTGAGCCCAAACCTGGTGGCCATAGAGAAGATAACACACACAAGGAATGATTTAAGTTCTTTAACTTTCCATTTGGAACCTGAAAATGAAACTCAAGGAGTCCTCTATCATGGTACAGAAAAAAACTCCAAACCAACCAACCAACCAACCAAAACCCACAGAAAGAAACAACAACCAAAACCTCCTCAAACTTTTATTTAAGCAAGTAATTCACACAAACTCACCTTTTAGCATTTCTAAGAAGTGTGGCAAGTTATAACTGCTGGGAATGGATCCGTCACAGAATAAGCCCTGGCTTGTCACAAACTTTTGGTGAACCAATAAATGGCCAGTCTCAACACATTGTATTGCAGCTATTGTGCAAGTCTACCAATAAATAGACAACCCAGCTTGCCTGGTTCTTACTCACCTCAGTTGTCTGCCCAGGAGATGGGAAACAGCTTAATGAAATTAAGTACAGTCAGACTTCGACTCCTTTTTTTTTTTTTCCTGATACATGGCCTTAAATGTTTGCAATATTGTTGAGTTCCTTTCAGTTTTTATGTGGTGTAAAAGGCCATTAAGTGAGTCATTCTGCAGAGATAAGGGAAGACAGCAAAGCCCTAGTGAGATATGGGGTTCTGCTGGACCCCAGGTAAAAATTCCAGGATGGAGTATGATTGCACGGGATGTTTCTCTATGGGATGAATCAGAAACAGGCATTCAAACACCACAGTGATTTTTTGGTTTTTTATTGAAAGCATTTCTTTCAGCTTGATAAATTGGTTTCTCTTTCCCATGCAAACAACTTGATTATTCATCATGATGTTTGTGTGTTCTTAATTTCCCACAGGAGTTATATGTGGGATGGAAGTTTTCCTTTATCATTTGATAAGGCATTGTTTTAAAATGCCCATCATCCAATCAGGAAGGATAAGCCTAGTGATTGAAGTCAGCAATTACAAAATCTGTATACTGAATACCTAAAGGTTGCAGCTTACAAACAGTCAGATGACAAGAAAACGCTATGTGATACTGATCACTAATCATAGCTTGCTTAAGAATGACATTTCCAGGAATCAGGATCAATCTGCCAATGATTCATTTTCATGCTGTAGAAAGAATTAAATTCATAGCATAGATTATTTGAAGTGAGTGTTTTGAACAGTTCACTATCAAAAGCTGATTCCCATTGGCTACAGAGGAAGGAGGCAATCAAAGTCACCTCTGTTTTTTCACATAACTTGTTTTTTTTTTCAGTTAAATACTGACATCAAAAGTTTGTCACACAAAGGCAGAGCATTGTCTCTAGCCCTGTGTTTTACACAGTGAAATGCCAGCCCCACTGATTTTGGTGACAAAATTCCCATTTATTTGGCCTCATGTCAGAGCATTGATTTTTATTGACACACTGGGGAGCAATTAATTATTTACCCATCAGCCTGAGAGACCATTTCAAAAGGATTTATTTAAGGTGCTGTTCTTTAAGAATCAGTTATCTTGAGGCATGTGATAGCTCATACAGTTCACTCTGCTTAAATACCTTCCACTCAATTAGCTCATGTTTTTATTCAGGAGAGGAGATGGATAGGTCTCTTCAGCTGGCAATGCTTTCAGAGTGTGTCAGGCCAAAGGGAAGCTAATTACAAGGAAGAAAGAAAAATGTGGAAAATACTGTTTGCAGAGGGCACTGTAGAGAGGAAACTTTGTTGTGAGCAGCCCTCTCTCACATTACACATGCTAAAGCTGTACTCTTCTGACCATAAGATTAATGATGCCAAGCCAAACATTATACCCACGTCTCAAGGGTCACCAGAAAACTTCTTTTTTTATCATCTGTTTCTCGTTTTGCTGGCCACGAAGGTATTTCCTAAGGAATTAGTACATATCTAGGTTTAAGTAGATTAAAATAGAAACATGCCACTGTTTACTGGATACATCTGCTTTCATTAGTATAACTTGTTGCTGTTGGCATGAAGCAGTTTAATTAAAATGACAGCATAGTTTTCTGTGAAATCAGAGCCTGGTCCCAGTGGGGCTCCTCAGACAGATGGGAACGAGCAGTGCCTGCAGTGGTGGCTGCAGAGAGAACCCAGGGCAGCCCCCTCTCTCTCACCCCCTTCAGACAGCCCCTCCAGGAAAGGGCAAGGACAGAGCAGTGCTTTCACTTCAGTTAGACCTGTCTTTTTTTTTTTTTTTTTTCTTCCCTCTTTCCCAGCTATCCTTTATTTACTGTAGTCCAACTTGTTTCATTAATGCCTATGAATGTTGTATATTTATTAGTGACTTAGGTGTAGGATGCATTGGTTGGTGAGGTTCTGAGAGCAGATATAATGCCTGGGATGATTCAGGTTCCACAAGGAATAGTTACATCTGCCAAATACTGAAGGAAAGTCTGGAGGTACCATGTCCTCTCTTGCCCACGTGGCTATCACTGGGGAGAACATTTTCTCAGTACTGCTGTGCCCCAGATGGGTTCCAAAAAATCCTGTGATTGACTTGGAAGTTATGAAAATGTCAATTAACAGGGTCATTTGCCTTCTGTTGCTGTGTTTTGAGATGATACTCAGCAAATGTACTTGGGGATTTTTTTCCTGCAACAGAGTAGGTTAGAAACTGGGCTGGATCAGGAAACTACCCTGGTACATGATAAAGGTGAAGGTTTCCAAAGTACATGGTCAAAGAATACTCCCACCGAGCTAAAAGCCTGGTGGCCAGGCCACTTTTCTGGGGTTTTGAGCTGGAATGGGATTTGGGACATGCCCATCCTAACCAGTTTCCCTAGCCAGGAGCTAGTGTTTTCTTGTTTTTCATGGGCGATCCACCCTAGCTGGATTATCCACAGAAATATAAATATCTGAATCACAGGTGTGGTTGCCCAAAGCTTCCTGGGGTAGTCACCAGAGAGAGGAAGGTTTCTTCAGGGAGTCATTGGAGATCACTTTCCCAGCATCTTTTCTTGTAGCAGTTTACTAAATAATAGAAATCCTACGTTTAAACAAGAGGGTGACTCAGTTTTCTAATGGAATGGGAGGAACTGGAAGATCCAACTCCTGCCACGTCTGCCTGACAACATAATTTCTGCATCTCTCTCTCAGCTCCACCTTGGACCAGCCACTTGCTGAAATGACACTGTTTTGAAGGGAAAGATGCTGTCATCTCTCAACCAATTTTGTTAGGAGAGAAAATGAGCCACCTACTCCTCACCCAGCAAGCAGAGCTGTGTGGTTCAAACATTTAATAACACGAGGCTTGTGGTGAAATCCGAGGCCTCTGCCTTCCGTTCTTTCTGAGGCAAGAGCACAATTATGTAGTTGGTGTTTTCTGAGGGGGTTCCAGAAAAGTGCCAGTCCTGCCCACTCCCTGGGCAGCTGCCAGCAGGGCCTGGAGACCTGTGCAGTGCAGACACAGGGCTGCAGCTCTTGCCCCAGAGGACTGGAGTGCACATCTGGGATGGGGAAACTTTCTGCTCCATGGTGGCCGAAGAGCTGCTGGAGCACTTTGGGCTACCTGGCCAGCAACGTGCAGTAGAGGTGGACCCAGAGGGAAGGGAAAATGTCCTGGTGCTGATGAGCTCTGTGAAGCAGTGGGGCTGAAGGTGCCTCTTCTCCCATCTAAACAGCCAAAAAGCAGGAAAAGAGATGCTGACAGACAAATGGGCTCCTGCTTGATGCCTCAAGGGAGGGCACTGGCAGACCTGGAGTTAAAACCAGCAGCCCCTGAGGGTCTCACGGGTCTGGAGGCCGTGGGATGGAGCTTCACTTGCCTGTTCTACCCTGTTCTCTCTGGTTTTTGTTTCTAAGTAGCTCCTCACTGCCTCCCCCTTCGTTAGCAGCACGGAGAAGCAGTGAGGGGGAGCCAAGAGTCTGCACGTGTTTGTGTGGATGAACACACTTTCCACATATAAAAGTAATAAAGGGAAAATTCTACAGAAGTTCACTTGCTGACTGTTTTGCTCCAGTGCCATGGCCCAAGAACAATCACCCAAACTCATCCATGTGTGAAAACTGTAATATTGGAAAAGGCTCCTGTGTTTGCTATTAGTCATATTTCTTTATAACAACATTCCTCTGTAAGTGGATACAGAAATAACTCCTCAGATTATGGATCGGAGCAGGGAGCTGTATTTACTTAGTGGTGTAGCTGCATTGATTGGCATCCCCCTGCTCAGGAGAAATGTTTTCAACCAGCCAGAACAACAAATACTGTTGAAAAACCTACATGGGTTGCACTGACAACATTCAAATGTAAAAGCAACTAGGTGTTTCAGGAACCAAAACACAATTATTTTTAATTCACTGTGGTTAGGAATGGTTATTATTTATTGTTTGAACACAGCAGCACCTACTGGCTCCAGCCAGAAATCAGGACTTCACCACAGTAGGTGTAAAGGGGAGTAAAAGAGAGGTTTCCACCCCCCTGCGTGGTCTGAGTCTGAGCAGGAAGCAGCTGGCAGAGCGTTTGGATGGAGCCAGCACAAGGGAGGAGCAGGAGGGAATGGGAAGACTGGTCTGACTGCCCTGGTAGTGCTGGGCTGGCTGAGTGGTGTTGGGCAGGCTGAGCCTTATGGAGGCGAGGGAGCTGGTGGTGATGAGCTGTGCATGTTTCTGGGTGGAAGGAAAATGAAATCCGTAGGTGTGGCAGGAGCTGGAGAGGCGTCAATGCCTCAGTGACACACTGCAGTTTGTAAGAGAGGAAGATGAGGAGGACACAGGGGATGCAGGGGGAGAAAGGACTCACCAGTTAACACTACAGTGTTGGATGGTGGGATGGGCAGAGGTGGCAGGAGAGTGGCAGTGGTGTTTCCTCATCCAAAGGTACTGAATTGGAGAAAAAACCCCAGCTTATCTATTTCTTAATTCCCTTCCCTTCCCTTCCCTTCCCT
>VZTR01002689.1:511371-531806 GCA_013400775.1 Chaetops frenatus
TTCCCTTCCCTTCCCTTCCCTTCCCACTTTTTTTTCCTTTAAAGGGAAGTTTTTTTCCAGAAACCCCCCTTTTGGAAAAGCTGCAGCCAAGCTGTTTGGCTTGGCACTTACCAAGCTGGGATGGTTGTGCCAATCCCTACATCTTTCCTGCAGGATGCAGGATACCCTGACAGCACCTTTTCCCAGCCAACCCTGTTGGCAACAGACACTCAGTGCAAGGGGGCATTGGTGTCTCTCCTCTTTCTTCCCCACCCTCACGTCCCAAAATCCAGACCTCTACCTCTGCCGAGCTTGGCTGCAAATCTTTCTATTCTCTGGAAAGCTGTTGTCCATCTCCCCTCCCCTTCAAGAGTAACATTGAACACTCCACATTAGTTTTGATAGTTTGATTTTTTTTTTTCCTACAACAGAAAAAGAAAATTACCTACAAAAGTGATTTTCTTCCACAAGTATTTAGTTTTCTTCCCTAAAAAATATTGTTTTTTGTTTTAGGGCATCATTCTCAAGGAAAATGAGAGCCTGATTTGTGGCCTTAGTGGTAAAATTATTTTTGCAGCATTATTTCAAGTATATATGGTTAGGAAGAGTTTTGTCTGGGTCAGGAATCAGGAAAAATAAAAAGTAGTTAAAGTCTGTATTCAATTCCATTTTAAGATCTCTCTTCTAGAACTGTCTCCATATAATGGCTCAGAAATGTCCAGGGAAATTCTGTCATTTCTGGTTTCCATCTCAGACTGAAACAGAAACAAGCAAGTAGCCTTATAAAAACCTTGTTCTTATGAAGGGTTTTCCAATTTCCTATGTTTTTATTCTCATGAGGTTTAGATAAAACATCCAGATTTTTCCTTTTTTTAACAGAAGCCAGACTCAAAATCTGCTGAGGTTTCCTCAGCACTAATTATAGCATGTATGTGAAATTATTTGCTGTGAAGGTGAAGGGTAGTGTGAAATTAAAATTAGATGCATCAAGGACAATGCTTTCCTGTCTTGGCAAGTCTATGGGGTTGGTGCTCTGGAAGATAGTTTTGGTTTTGTCACATTATTTTCCTAAACAATCCAGAAGGATGCAACTGAAGGGGAGTGGTGGTTTTTTTAAAAAACAAACAAACAAACAAAAAATATTGCTTGGGGGAAAAGAAGTAATTTTCATCATTTCATTTAATTCTTCCTGCACATACTGGGAAACACACATGTTATTTTTCCTCTTTCCTCAAGAAAAAATGCCAGATAAGGACAGGTCATATTAGCCCATTGGAGGCAGGATTGAGCCTGGTGGTTGTCCAGGGAGTGAAGGACGTGTGTGTGAGACCTGGGCTCATTCCCTGCTGCCCTGGCCAGACCTCCTCGGCCAGCAGAAGGGATTTCTTGGCAGCAGCAGTAGCCACAAAGCTTTTCCCAGTTGGACTAAATGTGTTTTCCTCACAGGCACCTCGATCAAGGGTCTGTGTTGCTGAGAGAGGTAGAGAGAGATGAAATAGCCCAGTCCTCGCTTGACAGCCAGCCTTGTTCTATTGAAAACCACATCCTGCATGGCTTGCCTGAGGCCAAGCCCAGCATCAAGGCAATGTGTCCACCCTGAAACCAGCTCCTTGCAAACCCAGGTAGGCACCTTGTTCCCTGCCAGCTCCCTGAAAACACAGGCAGTGCTGCTGAGCTCCTCCTAAAACCCTGAGTGCCCCATTTCCATGCTGAGAATTGGGCTGGCTGGTCCCTCGACCACTGTGAGCCACATAAAACTTCTTATTGTGCAACAGCACATCGAGATATTGGTTTGCTGTCCTGGTGATTTTTTTTTCCCAACTGTGCAAAAAGTGGTTATTTGAGGTTTTTACTTCTTCATGCCATGAAAGTTTCCTGAGTAGGAATATCTGGTGGCTGTGAGTTCAAGCTAAACTACAACAAATTATAAAGGAGAGCCTTGAAAAACAGAAAAATCTTAAAAATGGAACGATTTTTCAACTCTTACTTTTTAAAAATTACTACTGGATGAGTCAACAAAAATGGTAGTTTAGAAAGCTGAAGAATTTGTATTTTTTAAATCTCTGAATGTTACAGAGAAAAAGCTGCCTGGCTTTTCTATGTGCTACCAATAATATAATCATCTGAAAATGGGAAAATGAATGCAGTTCCCTTTTCTCAGTCCAGTAAAACTCTTAACAGAAGTAAACCCCAAAAAATTTTTGGTTGTTAATTTCAAGGTGGCAATTGAAAAACAAACCAGAAATCACAACAGACTGCAACCAAAGTAACACCCCCCTCCCTTGTACAATCTGTGAGCTAAATTCCCTTGAAATTGTCCAACATTTGATCCCAGTGACACAAATTATTTTGAGCTTGGAATGATATCAATTACTCTCCATTACTACCCCAGGGTTTGCTGCTGTAGTGGTTAATAAGCCAAATCCTAAGGTGCCCTTTCCATTTGTGGGTAAGGTCAAAAGCAATTAAGGAATGGAGGATCTGTGGTGAAAGCTGCACAAGTGCAATATTGGTGGGTTATTTTTTTTTTTTTTTGCAAGTCAAAGTCACATCATTCAAGCAGTGCTGGGTTTGATGAGCAGATGGGCTCTTCCCAGTGCTATCCTGACTCAGAGGTCTGTGGAAAACCAGCTTCCCTTCAATCCCACCTGCACTGTGGAGCTGTAACTCGTGCCTGTGGCTTATCAAAGATAGTGCATTTAGGGTGTAGTTAAGGCAAAGTGGTGGCAGAGAGAATCCAAATGATGTCAGATGTTTTGCAGATTTGAGATACTTTTATACAAGACAGATAAATCGTCATGTAAGTGGACAAACTGTTCTCTTACACAGGTATCTGCCATATTAAAAGCACATTCCCCATGTCTGACCCAACCTTTAATTTCAGTTTGGCTCCATCATTGGGCCAAGGTACTCTCTGTGCACCTGAATAGAGAACCCTTCTCAAAAGGGTGAGATGAAGTCATCTCGTGTTGTGACCAGATTTTCTTGAGGTTCCTCTTGCAAACCTCACCATTTTTTTCCTAAACTTGAAGTAATTTTATTGAAGCAATTTTTTTTAGAGTGGATTTCAATTTCTCACTGAAAACTGGAGTGCCAGGGGTGGTATCTGATGTCAGCAAAGCCAACTTCCTCAGACACACTTGTCCTAAGGAAGATAGCATTATGACCAGACTTATTTTCCATAAACTCATCTTGATTGCATTAATTATGCTGCTATCTGTTAATTATTTCCTGATTTTCTCCCGTATGGGATTTTGCGTGCAGTCAATTCCAGATGAACCTACAGGTAGTTATGTAAGAGTTTGCCAGTGACCTCTTCCCACACTGCTACAATAGAATCTCCCAGGCTTTGTGACTCCTCTAATTTTCCAAGGGCTGCTACGAATTGAGGTCAGTGGCTCAGAAATCTGCTCCACGAATTTTCTCAGAAAGCAGTGATCTGCATTATTTTGGCCTGCAGACAAGTTTGGGAAAATTAAGTCTTCACATATAAACTGCACTGCACAGGGCTCCCTGCAAAAATCTTTGGCTTTCTGAAAGCCAACATCCAGCAAAAGGTTGTCAGGCTCTCTCCAAAGTCAGAGGAGAGCAGGGAACATTATCAGAGGTGTTTCTTGCCATCCCAGGGGAGCAGAGGTCTCTGCAGATTTCTATTTGTCCCAAGTGATGAAAGAAAAAGTCCAGTCCACTCAGAGTATATTGTTGCTTCTTAAATTTTTTTATGTGTGAGAGGTTGTACCCTGCTCCCCATCCCATAGACTGCACCCAGAACATTTGAGATTCCCACCCTATGACCGAGAGAGTCTCCAGATCAACCCCTTTCCTGGAGGTCTCTTTCTCAGGTATGTTCTTACATGTCTTGCCAGGTATCTGTAACACTCCTCACTGGCACTAACATTTTCCAGTGCTGGTTTTAGCCTCTAAAGCCAGATTTTGCTTCATCACCATTTTTCTTTATTTCTTTTATAAACCAGATTTGCTTAAACCCAGGGCTTTTCAGCCTGTAGAGGTTTCTCTATGGATTTCTGGCTGGTAGTATACCCACAAGTGCTTAGACAGAGTTGTGTTTGAGTGTGCTGGAGATGTCCAATTCAGAGAAATAACAGAAAATAGTAATTCTCAGCACATTTCCCATGAGCAGAGTATTGTTTCTCTGTAAACAACCACACTAAGCAGGCAGCACTGTGGTCAGACCAGGTTCCCCTAGCCCATCTCAGCCTGTTGTTGCCAGTCCCAAAGGAAATTCTCCAGAGAAAGTGGTCTTTTGTGTCCTCTCAGACTGAGTAGTTTGCATAATCTGGTTAAATAAAAAGAATACACACAGGCACAAAGAATTGTGGGGGGAAATAGTAGTATAAGTAAAGCTGAGGGGTCCACCTAATCTGACACCAATATAATAAAATCATTTATTTGTGTACGCTGGAACAACTCCTTGGGACTGTGGTCTATTCCTGTTTCCCAACAACACTGTCATTAAAACAATGGGCACTGTAATTACTGTGATAAAAAGGCATTATTGCTTCAGTTCTTCATCTGGCCCATGTGCAGAAGGAAGAGGTTTCCTTTATAATCTCCCTGCAGAAGGAGCACAGGGACCAGAAGGCTCCTTCTCCCACTGGCTCTGCCCGTACAAAAGATTTCTCCACACCGGAGCCTGCAGTGTGAGAGCCTTTGTCTCCAAAGAAAGGGGATAATAGAGGCCTTCTGCCAGCACTGGCCACCGATGAAAGCAGTGCCTTTGTGTACCAGCTCACTGCTGAACTGCAGACAATACTGTAAAATCTGTACTCCTCGACTGCCTCAGCTGCCTTCGCATTGCTGGAGTGCTGCTGAGCCTTGGAAAGGGGCTGCCGGCGCCAGGCTGGAGCTTCACAAGGTCTGTGCCAGTAGGAGAGCAGAAAACCTGCTTGCCCAGCACAGCCACCCTGCTGAGAATGAGGAGAGAGGGTCAGGAGGGAGATATGATTAATACCTCCTAAACTGTTGCTCCAGCTATTTCTGCAGTCAGGCCATTTCATTCTGGCAAACTGCATCTTAGCTCCTGCTCAGTTCAGTTCCATTTAAAACCTGCTGGTTTGGCAGATTGCTCTGTTGCTGTGAGCTCGCTGCCCAGCTCCTGTAACACCACACTCTGCAGGAAATAGCCCAGAGGTGAGCATTTTTCCACTGGCCTCCATGAAAAGCTCTTTTGAGTGAGCCCAAGAGCTCACAGGCAGTCTGTGAACACGGCCTGGAGAGCCAAGATGCCCTCTAGTTTGTGTCAGTGCTTCTCCTTGCCTTCATCAGGTCTGCATGGCCTGCCACCCCTGAGGAACCTGGGCTGCAGTCCTTCCTGGGCTTCAGAGAGTTCCAGTGGTTTCTTAAATCCTTCATGTTGCTTAAACTGGAACTGTCTGGCTGCTGCAATTCCAGCTTCCATAAAGCCCCTGCCTCAGGGCTCTGACAGTGAAATACTGACTCGGCCAGGGACACAGGGAATTGTTCTCCCTGGCTGCAGTGAGAATCCTAGAATCCTTAAGGGTGGGAAAGGTCTCTAAGATGGAATCCAACCTTCAGCCAGTACCACTGTTAGCACTGAGGACATGCTGACAGCAAAATCCTCCTGTCTGATGTGAGTGACTAGATGCTGGTGGTGGGGCAAAGTAATATCAATAAGTTGCTGAGATGCCCACTGCTGTTGCTAACAGCCTCTTTTAGGAAATGTTCACCCCACTGCAAGCATAACTGATGTAAATCGAATGTGTCAGGCTGAGTAGAATCACCTACCCCCTTTCCTGAGCTGCTCTCCCCTCGTTTGACAAGGTACAAACAGAGAGCCCGTTCGTGTGTGAGTGGAGAGTACCAAACATTGCATCAAAAAGCAGGAGCCATCCTGTTACAATCTGCTGCTTGTCAGGGTTTGACAGCGTTGTGAAATATAAATGATCTCTGCGATAGCAACGCCTGCCTCAGTCACCGGTAAACAACTCCCCTCATTAAAGAGATGCTTTGGAAATGACAGCACCAAATTATGTTAATATTTTTTGAGAAGTGCTCCTCAGCCAGAGATTCTAAAATGTAGGTTGCCATTCATTTGCCAAAAAACCATTTCTTTGCAAGCAGAGGCAAGTGGCCTCACAACTGAAAAACTGATGCCATCAAACAGGCTCTGATTGGTATGAAAATGGAGCTTGTTTGGATGTATGAGAATGGACTGTGAAGGAGGAGATGAACTTTTCCTAAAGCTCCTTTTTTCCCCCCTTAGAATATCCTCTGTAGCCTTTTTAGCCCCACAAACTGTCTTCAGTTCTGAGTTTGTTCAATGCCTAATTCAGTATTCTTAGCCATGACAGTAACTCACATGTCCAATCCTGCAATACCGTCTTGCTAATGGTTATAAATGGCTAGATCTGAAACTTGCTTGATCTGAGACTATATTCTGCTCTTCAGTGCCCTCTGCAACCTTGTTAAAAGAACAGATTCAGACACAGCCCTTGGGAAAGAGTCCTGAATCATTCTGCTTTTCTCCTTAGCAGTTGGATTTTCCTTGGAGGCTTTTTGGTTAGGTTTTTGCCTTGATATTTTGCTTATCCCTCAGATCTGGTAAGATTAGAGTCAAAGACAGAATGGCTGCAATGAAATCATTACAGATTCCACCTGCATCCTTCTCTGAGTCAGAGAGAAATTAACAGAATAATACAGGCTGCATGTATTTCTCAAGTGAGAGATCACCGAGATCAGTCCTTGTCAGAAATATCACTAGTAAGAACAAGCTATAGGCAGTGACAGATAATATTTCATAAGATTTCCAAGCTTCTTTTTTGGAGGATGAAAATATTTGATCCCCTTCTTATCAGCAGGCTTGCTCTGAGGTACTTGTATAGTAACATTCTCCACTATATGTTCAGTTTCTCTCACGCTGTCTGTTCCCACCCTTCAGAAAGGATCTGGGTTCTGCTTCTGCAGAGCTCTGGCTGTACCTGCTCTTGCACAGGAGCTGCACAGAGATGAGACCCTCCACCCATCATCCTCTGAAAGGGGGATCCAATGCAGGAAACTCTTCTGTGTCTTTAATGTGGCAGTGAAAATTATTTCTGCTGTGGACAGGTCCTGTCAGTCCTGCATGTCACATCTTCATTAAGCTGTGTAGTTTTAAATTTTCTGAAGATTTTAAGCACAGTTTAACCAGTTGTTCAAGTTCTTCCAGGAGGTGATTTTCTTCTCTTAATTTTCATTTTACCTCTCAGAATCCCTCTTAATGGTTGTATTATATATGCTCTATATAGCTGGCTATGTACTCCATATAGCTCTATAAACTACATATAGCTGGCTGCAGCAATGTTAATACAGTTGGAAAAAAAAAAGTTATAATTCCTACTGATGGATCTGAAAACAACTGTGAACACTCCTTTTTTTGACCCTTTCAAATTGTACATGTGAGTTCATACAAGAACTTCATGCTAGTTCTTTGTTTCAGTTTTCTAGACATCAAGGAAAAAACACTTGAGTTTTCTTAAAATACAAATGTTCCAAATAACCCTGCTTTCATATTTACAAGCATAGCATATGGGTGCCAAGTGTAGGAGTAATCATGGTGTTATACAGCAAAAGAAGACACTGCTGGATCCCATGACCACCAAAGCCTGGGATAGGATGCAGTTACTCCCCCTCTAACCCTCCTTTTGGAAATGTTTGGTTATTGTCATGCCCAGGACTTTTGAAGAGCGAATGATAAATCCTATATATTGTTGCTATAAATGGTAGGTGTTAATTTGTGTTAAATAGATTTCCATTTTTGAAATGATCTCCACCAACCTACTAGTGAGACAAAATCATTTCCCTTGCAGCAGTATAGAATCAAGTAAGACCTTCACCCTGGCAGAGAACTTTGATTTGATCCACATAACACCCATGTCTGCTTTGACAAATGGGGACCACACACTGCCCTGGCTGTTACAGCTGGTAGCTTCAGCAAGGTGGAGGGATCGTTTGGTTCACACCGGGGCAAGGCATGAATAGGAGGAAATCTATATTTGAGTTGTCACTCCAAGGTTGAGATTTTCAGGAATGATTTCCACCCACAGGAGTTGTGCAAGTGTCCTGTCAGCTTTACAGGCAGATGAGACAAAGGGGGAATATCCGTACCTAAAGACCTTGTTTCTGCACACCTGCACAACCTGCATTATCACAATGGCTTTATGTTTAACCTTGACATTTTGTTGGCACCAGGGGAGGCTGCAGTTGAACCACGAACTGTGGGCACTCCCCACAGGACACGGGCAGCCTGTTTGCCTTCAGGGCATGGAGCAGAGAGGGGCTGCTCTGCAATGCAGCTCCGAGCCAGCCCCACAGCCAGAAAGGGGGGTTTGGAAGGGATTTCACCGCCTGCCTGTGCTGGCCTGGCTGTCCTCAGTTTGCCACAGGCTGGGGAGGAGGGTGCCCACAACTTCAGCATTCAGCCACAGGCTTGCAATGCATCCCCTCTGGGTTTGCCTTTCTTGCAGTGTGAAGGTGTTTGAAAAGCTCTGGGACTGTGACAGGCAACGCTGCAAACAAGTGATAGCTATTGCTACATGTGATGGATTCCTTTGTATTCCTACAGCATAGGATTGCTTGCTTTGATTGGTGTTCATGATTCCCCACCTTCCTACCCTTTGCTCTCAGTATTAATGAGATGCAATTAGGACTGTTAAATCAATACAACCATTCTGGCCTTTTTTTGCAACTGGCATGTTTTCTAATAAGTTTTTTTTTTTTTTTTTTTTTAATTTACTTGGTTTGAAAACACCGAATCCTGATACATTTAATCTGACAAGGAAGCCGCAGCTGTCAGGAACTGTAGTAAGGTGTGAATGAAAAGCTTATGCTGACAGAGGAATCTGGGCTCATAGCTCTGATTTCCTTGGGCAGGTTCAAGCGTAGCCTGCTGACAGCAGTTAGACATTACACAAGAGCACAGCTCCTTGCCAGGTTACTTTTCATAACACTGTGTGGTTGTTCTTTCCTTTCCTCAGCACTTAAGATGGGGAAAACAACCACCCAGAAGAAGGATGGTGACAGAAAACCCAGCCTGCCTGACCCAGGGAAGGTTTCTCTGTGGAAAGGCTGGACTCATAGGGCTTGGGTAACATTAAGTGAAGCTCCCAGGGAAAGAGCCTGGCATCGTTCATTGCAATCCGTGTTGAAAGCTTTATTAAGCCAAAATAACAGGTATGACTTACAATGTCTTTCTTGCAACAGTTTCTTTAGATTACTTCATGTTGGTCAGTTCATTCTAACAACTGGGGGTTGACTCAGTACGAAGTGGAAGGTATTTACTCTGTTTAGGAAAAGTCTGTAAGAGAGCACTTGGTAAGTTATGAGCTTGAAACTGATATCATTTTAATAATGATGGGGCTCCCTCTGGACTCTGTGGAGCAGATGGAAGATGAAGTTCTGTGTGTCTGAATGAAACCATAAGTTCCAGGCTTACCCTGCAATTCTGCACTGCTGATCGATCTCATATTGGAGAAATGGGGATCAGTCTGCCTCTCTTGATCCGAAAGCCCTTGGTGTTTACCCTGTGCCTGTGGATAAAATCCAAGCCAGACTCTCAGTGTCAGTGGTTGCAGGGGATATGGACTGGAACCTGAGCCTTCTGCTTGCCAAGAGCTCCTCAGGGCCCTACACTTTGGAAATCCCAGAAACAGAAGATGGATTTCCCTCATACTGGCATATAAGCAGTGAGAGCTGCCTCTACAAGACAGCTGCCATTTCCCAGCTTCAGGGCACACATGAACACGGGCTGAGAGAGCTGGGATTGTTCAGCCTGCAGAAGAGAAAGCTTCAGGGACACCTTAAAGCACCTTCCAGTACCTGAACTGGCTACAAGAGCAATGGAGAGGGACTTTTTACAAGGCAGGTAGTGACAGGAAAGGAGGGAATGACTTGAACTGACAGAGAGTGGGTTTAGATAAGGCTTCTCTGCTCAGCATGGAGGAGACTGAGGAGAGATCTCACTGGGGCCTTCAACCTCCTCACGAGGGGCATCAGAGGGGCAGGTATTGATCTCTTCACTCCTGTGGCCAGTGACAGGACCTGAGGGTATGGCTGGAGGTGATGGCTGAGCCTAAACCTCAGGGGAGGCTTAGGTTGGATATCAGGAAAAGGGTTTTCATCCAAAGGATGGTTGGGCATTGGAACAGACTCCCCAGGGCAGTGGTCACAGCACCAGCCCAGCAGAGGTCAAGAAGTGTTTGGACAATGCTGTCAGGCACAGGGTGTGATTATTGGGTGTCCTGTGCAGGGCTGGGACATGGACTCGATGATCCTTGTGAGTCCCTTTCAGCTCAGCATATTCTATGGTTCTGTGAGCCTGGGATGGCAAAAACTGGAAAGGGCTGTGAGAGGGAGAACGTGGGAGAGTTTTCAAGCCCTTGGTTGAATCCCAGCTTGCTGTGACAAGGTAAAAACCTTCCCTGCAGCTGCCCAGACTGCTGTCTCTGTCAAAGAGAAAAAGTGCTGATATTCTGGCTGGGTTGTTACATCTGTGTTACACTAATACCCATGTATATTTTTAAAATGCCCAAATACTGTTTATACACATCACAGAAAATAGTAAATATGTGTAACTTTAACTCTGTAACAGACTTCTAATACACCAGCCACTGAGTGTATAAAAATACCCCCACATTCTTATCATTGCTCCTTTAAAATAACATTATTTTTTCAACAAAGCCCAATTAAACCAACAAGAATTCCACCAAGAATAGAAAGTTCTCTGTCCTCAGACAGCTAATATTTCTTGCTTAGTCTTTTGAGAGACCTAAAAGCAAAATTTAGTATTTTGTTTTCAGCAACACTCTTCTACAAGGGAGAAAAAGAATAATTTATTTTTGATTCATATGAGAAGTGGCTGAGCAGAGGATCACCAGCTGGTATTTTGATTACTATCTTTGTGGAATATATTATGGACTCCAATTAAGTAAACCATCTTGCATGTCAATAAAGTTTAGGGTTCAGTGGTGGAACCTCTTTCCTGTGGATAGAGTTTGATTGAGCTTTTAGCAAAGACAGTTATGTCTGTAATAATTTTAACCAGAGCTCTTATGGTAAATGCCAGATAAGGTTTGAAATGTGTTCAAGGGAGGGATTTAGGATGAATCTATTCTCTTCTGGGTTTGCTTAGTGTTGTTTTACAGAAATACACAAGAACACTCAGCTAACTGCAGTCATTGGTTACAGTAAAGAATTGGAACAAGTGCTGCACTCTTTGAGGTGCTGTGGTCTTGGTCAGAGCTGGGGAGAAAAGATCTTGGAGGGAAAAGGTTTAATTCCCACAAGGACTGAGTTCCTTGCTTGCTTCCTTCCTTTCTCCTGTCTTTTTCCCCTTTCCCTCCCTTTCTCACTCCCTCTGTCCCTCCCTTCCCCAACAGACCATCTTTCACATCAATACTATAGGAACCCCACAATTAATCCCAGTGCATCACTGACAGCTTGTCTTAAGTGTCACAGCTATCTGGGATTTTGATGCATAGTGAAATGAAGATTATATGATCTTTCTTTAGCCTTTTTTCTTGGCCTGGACAACCCTGTCATAATGTTCAGTTGCATTAAATCAGTGCATTTGGGCTATCACCATAAATAAGATGCACTATACATGTCAAAACAAGTTCTTATGCAATCCAGATCTCTGTGGCTTCATTCACTGCTTACACCCTTCATAAGTCATAACAGGGAACCAAGCAACCTCTGTGATATGGAAATTTCTTCTCAAGTGCATAAATTATGTCTTAATGCTTCAATTGCTTGAAAAGTGGGATGGTCCCACAGGTCACCATTTCCATTCCAGTGATGAGATTTGCAAATATTAACAATGATTTCTGTTTTGTGGGCAGGATTAACTTTACAGGTGTCATGGTTTAATGCCAGTCAGCAACTAAGCCCAACACAGACACTTGCTCACCCCCAACCCTGTAGTGAGAGGGGGGAGAGAATTATGAGAGCAAAAGTGACGAGTAAAAGTGATTAGTGGTTTGAGATAATGGGACAGAAAAGGAAAAAATTAATAATAATGATGGTAATAATAATGACAAAAGAATTGGATATACAAAATTGCTCAGCACTCTTTGATCCATGCCCAGCCAGTTCCTGACCAGTGGTCTCCAGCCAGCTTTCCCCACAGTTTATGTATTGAGCATGACCTCATATGATATGGAACATCTCTTTGGTCACTTGGGGTCATCTGTCCTGGCTGTGTCCCCTCTCATCTTCTTGTGCCCCTCCAGCCTTTCAGCTGAAAAGCCCTTGTTGACTCAGGGTAAGCACCACTTAGCAACAGCTGAAACATCCACATGTTAGCAACATTTTTCTCACGCTAAATCCAAAACACCACACAATACCAGCTACCAGGGTGAAAATTAACTCTTTCCCAGCCAAAACTGGGACAACAGGCATGAGGGCTCCAGTTTGGTTGAACATGGGGAAAGAAAATCCTTAAATGTAATAAATTAGCAAAATCAAGTAATGATGGCAGCTTTACTTGATTTTTAGGGATTCTATAAGCTCTGCCAGCTCTCAAAAGCTAAATCATACACTCAGCTCCAGTATCAGAACTTGGTGTCTGCAGCTTCAGCCTGATGCCCATGGTGGGGATAAGAGGGACATGGACCCATAAAGGGAAGGATGCTGCACTGGGATCTGCCCTCTCATCCATGTGTGCCACAAATTTGCCGTGTGCTCTCTGACCAGCTTCCTCTCCTAACATTTATGGACATGTCCTTGATTGAAAGCTCCCTTGGTTTTTGAAACTCAGCTCTCCTACAGACCCTAGGTGCTTTCAAAATCGATTTCCCAGGGAACTGCAGTGGTTCAGCATGAGCTGAGATGAGTGTAGTTCATCAGAAACATTTCTGAACCTCCAAAAATACGTGCAGATTGGCTTTGGTGTACTCATTTGTCCTTGCTTGAGCACTAAAAACGCATTCAGGCAGCCTCTTAAAGTCATACAAATAACAGTCATTGAAATGGAAAGCAGCAAAATTATGAATATTGTATAATGCAATGTTAAATTACAAATAAATAAAACATCTGGAGCCAGATGTTGCTGTTGGATTCCTGTGTGGAGCTGCCATTCCTTTCAGCAGTGTTGTGTGTGTACTTCTGAGAGCAGAGTTTCACCCTCGATGTAGAGCAGCAGTGTTTTAATGCAATATTAATGGAGGATGATTTCTCCACTAAAAACAAAGTAACTTGGTAGATGGAGAGATTAACATATTTTAGAAAAACAGCTGAGGGTTTCTCCAGAACAACCTTTAATAACAGTGTGGGGGGGGTCATGTTTTGGTTTTTTTTAAAGCTAAAAGGACAGGAAACAAGACTGAAAGAAATTTGAGAAACCTCCACAGAGTACATATGGTGAGAATAGGGAACAGAGAGTATAAGCAATTTACTTGAAGAAAGTCTGAGTGTTCAAACCACTCAAGGGTTTTAAAATATAGAAGAATGGTGAAAATATATGTAGGAAGAAAAAGACATCTTAAACCTTCCAGCTTCAGGTGGACTTGTCAAGTACTAAACTCTAATTTTTTCCTTTTTAAAAGTCTGTTGAATCTTTCACCAGTGCAGAATTTACTAATACCCCTGTAGAAATTACAGGAGAAAAATGGCCATTTAATCAGGGAAAAAATCCCCTTCAGAGGTTTGCATTGTTTAGTTATGTGCAGGTTTGTAGAATTTGACCTCTAGTAAGATCTGGAAGACCCTTTTGCCCCATTTTGCTGCTTTCTCTGTAGGTTCCAGTGTGATGCCTGTGGTTGCAAGTGCTGCTTTGTCACTGCTTCTTCTGCTCCCCTCGATGCCCTTGCCTGGCCTTGTTTGCCATGTGCTTTTCAGAGCTGGCAGGAAGCATTTGAGAGTGTTGGCTGTTTACTTTGAAATGTCCTGGGAGGAGATAACTTTTCAAGAGACACATCCCAGTTCCCAGGCTGCAGCCTTGCTCCAGCCCAGCTGGGTCTGCAGAGGGCAGAGCACCCGAGCTCAGAGCTGCTGTCCTACTCGGTGGATGACCACTGAAGGAAATTAAAGATCAGGCAGCAGTTCACTGCTTTCTACACATCTTTTTGAACATTTTATTAAGGTGCTCTTAGTCTCCATAAGCAGTTGTCCACTTGCTCCAGCCAATTCCCCACTCTGCATCACAGGGAAAATAGGATTTTGCATCATCCAGCCCTCCAGCTGTGCCAGCAGCCTGGTGCTCAGTAGTCCAGGCAGGGGAGCCTGGCAGCTCCAGCCAGATTGGGAGCTCACAAGTTTCAAAATAAAGGCTCAAGTGTGTGAAACTGCATTGTGAAAGCAGCAGCATGTATCTGACCCTGGACAGCATCAGCAGTCAGTGCCTTTGGAGAGGAATTGAAGGAAAGATGCATAAAAGTCATCTACCTTTGCTATAAGTTATTTGGTGAAAGAAAACCCAATCAATCAGTGACCTAGTGAAGATTACAGAGTATTTTATTTATTGGTGACAAAGAAAGAAAGAACTCACTTTTTGACAATGTCCTGAAAATTTTACAGTTCTATCTTCCTGCTGCTGCTTACTCTTCTCTCTTCTTAACCCATACCAGCCTGTGCAAATTCAGTCTTCTGCTCTATGTCCTCTCTCCATAAAGTTCTTTAAAAAAGCTGAATGTTCTTGGCCTGTGGTCTTAACTCCTCACTGAACCTACCTAAAGCTGACAATTTCCCAGCTCAAGGCAAAAAGCTTTTGCTTCCATACAAACAGAACTTCAACCTGGAAATCCTTTTCTGGCACATCAGGGGCAGCATGTTTGCTGTTTGCTACTTTGCATTTCCTTAAAGTGAAGGAGGAGATATGAAAAAAAATCAGTGTTTTGGTCTCTGCTGTGAGAAATGACATCATCAGCAACCCAGCCAGATGGGGCTGAGCACTGTGTCTGTGAGAATGTTCATAGGAGCAGTGAGCACCTCCAGACAGACGCTTTCCATTAGACTAAACACAGGTATTGCTGTTAAAAGTGTGCGAGGAAATGGAGCTGGAGACCAAAGCCAACAGTTAAACACAGCTGTTCTTTGGCCTTGCTGGCCCACCCCAGTTATTTTTCTATTCGAGGCGTGGGCTCAATCAGGAAAATGGAAAAATGGTGGCGAAGTTCTACATGTGTGTCTTCCATACTCTGGATTTTATAAGGTAAGCTTGAAGTTTCTCCTCCAGTTTTTCTTATCCAAATGTTATCTATGCAAAATCCAAGTGCTAAAGCTGGAGGGGGAAAATTGGATAAGACACTTTCTGCATGTGAGAAAATTGTGCCAGAGCTTTTACAGGGCCTTTAAAAATGGTGTCTCTAAATAACACCTGCACTGTACATTTTATATGCCAGCGTTTCAATTTATGAAGTTTCCTTTGGCTATGGCTGAATGCTATCCTGCTTTTTATATCTTACAAGAACTTCTCTGCCATGTCTCTAGAGTTTTTGGACTTCAGGGTGTTAATAATGAACATCTTATGCTTGTTTCAATGCCCATGTCTGACAAGAACAGCACTGGCTTTTAAAAGCCCTTTATCTGAGCTGAGTGGAAAATGATGTTCCCACTCCATGGGACTTTTCTGTGTCTTCAGTATTTTCTTTTCCTGTGCAGAAATAAAATCATGCTACGTTTGTGACAGATCAGTGTGCTGCAACACAATTTTGGTTTTCTGGTGATGTCTGCTCCTTCACACAGAATTAGCTGGCCAAAAGGAAATGAAAATCTCCCTCTCCAGTGTGTGACAATGGGTGCTTTGGCCAGGCAGACATAGCAGCAGGTGCTGGTCCATGGGTCTATCCCTCCCTTTTTCAGGTCTCTGTGCAAGAGCTGTGCCTTTCTTGCAGCTCCAAGGCATTTCCCAACAGCTCTCTCACAAACCACGAGTTCCTGCCAAAAGTTTCTTTTCTTGAATCAGCATTTTCAGACTGGGGAGAAGAAATTTCGATCCCTTGTGCTCACTACAAATGGACAGACTGAGAGCCCCTGGGGAGAAGGACTTTACCCATCCAATCCAGCTCCGTGTGGGCCTGAGAAATACAGAGTAACCAATTAGCTTAATGGAAATCTCCTGATATCTCAGCGTGGAGAAGAGCTGATACTTAAAATAATTGCATGTTTAAAAATACATGTTTCAGTCATCTCCAGCAGCCTCATGCTAACAGTATAGAGCTGTTCCAGCAGCATAAAAAAGAGAAGGTTCCATTATCAGACACTTCAGCTATTTCCCCTGGCTAGTCTAGAAAGAGAATACCAAAATCACTGAAGTGCCCTGGGCAGACATTTCATAGCAGTACAGGCTATTTCATTGCTGGAAGCAAGTCTGTAATAGCCTTTTAAGCATCATTCAGCCTGAATTATCTGCTTAAGACATGTACATAAATCTTGCTATATTACACAATATTTTTTGCCCCCTTTCTTGAGCTTTAGTCCTCCAGCTCAAGTTCTAGAAAAGGAACAAATTAGTTTTCCTTCAGTTACTCATCAAAGCCAGTGGGATGACTGAGTTATGCCAGGAATTTTTGGCCCAGTTTATCATATTCAGAGAAGTGTAATTCTATCTAATGAAGTGGGAGAGCAGTTACAGAAAGAGGAGGCAGTAACTGCCTTATTATTACTCATTTCACCTTGCTTGATTTTATGTCATTTATCTGCGTTTGCTCTGAACTCTTGTAGTACCTGGATGATCCATTGAGACTCATCTTCACATTCCCTTCTGAGGGAGGCTCATGTCCTAATCAAGGCTCATTAGGAAAAGGATTTGAACCACATTAATTCCTAATCCCAGCTCTAATTTCCAGCTGTTTCACATAGGCACAGTGCTGGAAAGGGGATTAAACCCCACTGTGCCTGCTGGGGCATCTCCTGTGGGGATGCAACTCCAATGTTTGCATAGCAAAACCAGGATGAAATATGGAAAACATGCCCAAGACAGGGAACAAAACTGAGACCCACCTGTCTGGATGAATGTCCCAGGCATCAGCCTACAGGATTTACCTTGAATGCCAGTCCTCTCTTGCCTTGTGAAATCTCTCATTCTCACTCTCCTGGCGACAGTGACTCAGGAGAAGGCATGGTCTCACCTGAAATGTCAAAGATAACTGAAATCTTAGAGGTTGAGTGAAAATTGGCAGCTGTTGGAGGAGAGACCTCTGAATTATAGCCCCACGTAAAGACAGGAGGTGCCAGTTCCTAGCATGCACCAGGAGGGCAGCAGTCACCTGGCCAGACAACTCATTGCAGTTTGGAATTGCTGAGGATGGAGATTATGAGGAAGAAGATGTCCCTGTGTGGAATAGAGGGCAGAAGACACAAACCCAAGGAAAACTGGGTCTTGTTAGTTGTGCTCCACCAGAACCAATTTAATGTTCTCTTTCTGGGTGCTGCCTGTAGGTTTTAATCTCATTAGAGTTGCTTGCTGGTGTCAGTTTTCCCAGGAGTTCTCTGTGTTCCTGTGCTGCTGCTAAGCCAAAGGAAGAGTCATCTACAGTCACATATAGGCAGGCAGAGCTGTCCAGATTTGCTGTAGGAAAGTCTGGTGGATTTATTCCTAGAGAATTGTGAAGTATGAGGAGTGATATATTGGGAAATTTTGATGTTGAGGCTGCAAGGCAGTGCTGCTTACAGCCCCATTCCTGCTGAAGCTGTTGCCTGTCCGTAGGAATGAAGTCCCCCAATCTCCTGCAGGAAAGAAGATGCTTCTTTTTACTGGTAGAAAGGAGCAGAGTAGAAAGGTCAGTCCATTGCTTGCCTGTTGAGCTGAGCTGTGACCTGACCACGCACTAATTGGATCACAGCAGCCTGAATGGGTTCAAGTCCCACACGAGGGCCCTTGGGGCATGGACATGTCCATAATGGGTCCCTGGCCAAGAGCTGCCTGTTGTGTGCTGGCTGCTGAACTAATCTTCCTCCCTGGAGTCAGCACACCTGAAGCACGTGCAGGTGACATCTCTGGGGCCTGAAGGTCACTGCTGATGCCCTGCAGCATTAATGCTGGAGGGATACACTCTTTTAGTGATCCAACACCTGCATCCACACTGGAAGGAGACATGATTCAGCCACCCATCCTTTGCTTTCAGATGTGAAGAGCAGCAGCTCCTGCTAGCAGTGAGAAGACAAGTTTCTTTCCATAAATGATCAGGCTGCCAACAGAAATCCCAGGCAATCTGTAGCAGGGTTTGCACAATGCTGACAAATGCCCACTGGGAGCCCGGTGCCACCACCACCTCACTCTACAGAGGCCATGGACAGCTGTCAGATGATAACAACTTGGGATAATTAGTGTCCTGAAGGGCTCAGACTCAGGGCTCAGAAATGAAAAACTGCATTAGAGAGCAGCTATTGCCTCCTCACCCCTCGAGACTGGTTGTGTACGTCGAGCTCAACAATAACATTAATAAAAAGCAATCCTAAGAAAAGCAATATAGCAGGCTAAATTGCCTCTGCTGTGTCTCGGGCTTACATTTCATTACAAATATCTTCTTACTCAGGGTATGGTCTTTTAAAGTCATTAAGACAAGTCCTGAAGTCCTTTCTCAGTTTTCACTCATACCTCAGATTCTTTCTCATTAACTTCAGTGGATGACTCTTTGTCAGACTGAAAAGTGAAAGTGGGTCTTGGGATTTGAACTGCTGGGAATTTTGCTTGAGTAAGCAGCAAGAAACGTGGCCATGATAATAACCTTTTCTTTTTTTTGCTTTTCCCCAATTTCTTCATGTTGCTTTTCTGACAGCTCTGAAAGAGTGGGAGGAAAGCCGTTAGGACTCACCACCTTTTTGGTTTGTTTTTGAGGATTTGTGAAATGTTTTTCTTTTGAATTTCTAAAGAGAAAGACATTTCAACTGAAAAGCCATCATATCTCATTTAGAAAATGTCAATTAAAACTGGCAAGGGCATTTTTCAACTAAAACCAACATGAAGATATCAAGATAACTACCAAAACATTTAGGTCAACAAAAATCTAGCCTTTGTTTTTGATTATAAAGGTCACAAAAATTTTAACTGAAATTTTTGCCCTGTTTTAAATTAAGAGTTTGGCTAAATCATTCCCATAGAGACTGTGTTCAAATAAGGACATGTTTACATATCTGCCTCTGATCATACAAGATAGTGCTGGATTATGGGATGTGCTGCGAAAACTGCCCCCGAGAGTGGCCTGTCCTCCCCACAGTCCTGTCCCTCACCAGAAACGTGGACTACTTAGATAACAGCAGATTCACTCCTTTCATGACCTCAGAAAAAAACGAAAAGCTCTTTTTTTTTTTTTCTTTTCTCAAGGAGAAATTGAGATCAAGGGCAAAACTATATCTCAGCACTTCTGGACACCACAGAGAGGCTGCCCCAGTTTTATCAACAGAAGGTGAAGTGCTGCATGGGGAAACTTCATAACTGGAAGAAGTTTACTTTAGTCTATTTTGAATTTGGTTTAGAAATCACCAACAGGTTACTAAAAGTCAGCAAAACTGTGGGCAGATTTATCTGAGATGAAATCAAGAGTGGCCAGCTCTGGAAATGGGTTATGCAGGTGTGGGGAAGGCAGTCAGCAATCACAGGTGTCTGGGACAGGAGATGCTCATGGGAGGGCCACATTGCCTGGGGAAATGCAGAAAGGTGATAAAAAGCTGTTGCAGGGCAACAACGGCTTAAAACTAACACAGCCATCTCTGCAATTAGCATCTGAACATAATTAATGTTCCCTCTCCTTTACCTGTGGTTTTAACCTCAAACCTCTTTTACCCCATTCTGTGCAGCTGTACGACTGCTCCAGTCTCTCTGCTCTGCCAAAGGGGTTCAGAGGGAGCTGTGGCAGAAATGGCCAGGCACCTTGAGAGGGTGCCTGTGCCAATCTTCACAAAGTAAGTCCTTTTTCATGCACCACAATATAATAATGTGTAATAATGGACACCGGCCCTCGCTCAGCCTCATTTAATGACCCATAACTGAGTGAATAATTCATTCAGTGCCTAGAGATCTCTCGTGGAGGCTTGTTTTACCACAGGGCCCTGGGGAATGAAAACAGCAATAAAGTTCCAGCTTTTAACCCATCCATTTACAAAGGCTCCTGATATTATTGCATCCATGATCAATTTAAATGAACTTGTTGGAGGTTTACTAGCAGCCTTCCTGTATTTCATGCCTCAGTACATATTTTTTCAGAGCATTTACAGCTTTTACTTATTGTTAGTTTGAAGGGAATAGAGAATTCTCACCAAAAAGTCACACTTTTATTTAAAGCTTTAATTGTCTCTAAGAAGAGCCTGTCTGAAACCCAGCCCTTTTGGAGTCACTGGTGTCGTTTATTATCCAGTAAACTCTTTTAGGCTTTGGGACAGGTTAATACTCCTCAGTACCAGTATAATTTTTCTTAGGCTGTGTTCCTGTGTTTATATGAGGATCTTCATTTTGCTTTGGCAGCAGAATTTCTTTTTCTGCTTCTGCAAATTACAAAAAAAAAAAA
>VZTR01002689.1:531852-541984 GCA_013400775.1 Chaetops frenatus
AAAATAGGAAAGAAAAAAAAGCCTTCCTAAGCTGGATCGCTTTGCAGCTGTGAAAACCTATAATAACTTCAGTCGGATTACAACTACATCAAAGGTATTATATATCCCTGAGTAACATATTTACTGGGCTTTTCAACAGCTGTATAATTAGCTCTGGATGACTACTTTTTTCCTCCACATCTTTAAATATCCATATTCTAAATTCACAGATATTCAGAGGGAAGGTGGTTTTCTCTTTCACAGAAGGTGCAGCCCACCAGATTTTTCCCTTAGCTTTTTTTTTTTTTTTTTTTTTCCCCTCCCCAGAAGAAAAAATAGGCTCCATCTTCCCTGTCCCCTGGTAACCAGACCCAAGGTGTCCATCACCCCTCCTGGCTCACTGTGGCCGCCTGATTGATGAGGGAAGTGCTGCAGGCAGAGAATGGGGACGGAGCCCTTTGTGGCGCCCCCCGAGGAGGCAGCTCAGAGGCAGCAGCTGTCCCCAGAGCCGGTGGCAGCCCCCTCGCACAATAGGGGGTGGCAGAAGGTGAGGGAAGCGCTCGTGCCTCCGCAAGGAGGAATAAAGGCTCCATATGTCCCCACAGGGCCCCAGCAGATGCTCCCGCGGGGGTGACCCTCTTTGCCGTCCCCTCGCTGCCGCCTTGCACGGGCAGCATCTCCATCAGCCGCACTGACATTCCCAGCCAGGGGCTCTGGGGAGGGGGCTGGGGGCAGCCTCCTATGGGACCGGACAGCGCAGGGTGCCAAAATCCCTTCTCCCAGCGCACAGGTCTGCTGTCATTCCCTTGCAGAAGCTTTTCTTATGCAATTACCTTTATTCTGGGAACTGGAGGGAAAGGAGGCTTTAAAATTCTCTTTAAGGCTAGCTGAGTTTTCTCTCCAGATTTTTTTTTCTTTGCCCTGTGAGGAGTAGCAGAAGGCAGTGCTTGAGTGTTGATGTGGAGGGAAGTCTCTTCCCCCCGTGAGAATACATCACAACGTGCTGGTTTATGTTGTGCTGATTGCTCATTCCCATGGCCAAGATGGCAAGGGAAGGCGTGAGAAATGCTATTACACGGCCTCAGAAGAAATGCTGATTTCCTCTTTTAATTTTTTTTTCTCAGCTGATGGGACTTTGAAGTCAGTTTTCTCCTCAGAAAGGTTTCCTAATGTGAGCGCCTAGCCTGGAATTGTCTGTTCCCAATGGCCTGGCGATGTGTTGGCTGGCTGGCTCTGATGTGCAGGAAAGACCCAGCTGGCTGAGCACTTTCAGGACAAACAGATAAGACAATTTACTATCTGATTTTATGAGAGCCATTTACACTTCGCAGAATTTTTTAAGCAGCAAGCCCTTAAGAAGCTCATTCTGAGCATGATACCTAGGAGAATTGCACACACATTTCCTGTCAGCAGCCGGAGAATAGTGTCTAACACCTGCTATGAAGAGCTTGAAATATATTCTTAAATGGCTTGATTGCTCTGCATTTCCCCTGAGATGAGATGAGACATTATGGCACAGTTTCTTTCCCACAAGGAGACCGACTGCAGACACTTCTCCAGTGAGGCTCCGGAGCAGCCTGGCTGAGCCTGTGCTCGCTCTTGCTTACACCCCCTGGAACTGGAGCCTGTGCTTAAAATCCAGCTTATGCTCACAGGGACCCTCAAGACCAGCAGCTGGGAGGCAGCAGACACGGGGCAAGGGCAATTCAGGGCAGGATCCTGCCCCGCAAGTGGTTACAGAGCTGGTTGAGAGCAGCGATAAACAGCGGTAGAGAAGCCCCTTGAAGTGTCCTTGCTGTGACCGCACACCTGGGACTCTGCACTGTCCCTTCCTCCTCTGCATCATCCCAGGTCACACTTGGGAAGCCAGCGGTGATAGAGACCTGTTTTGCAAGAGAAGTGAAAACACCCACCTTGGCTTCCTGGCTGAATCTGCTTTATCAGAGCATCCTGCTATTCCATCCAGGCATACTGCAGTGGCAGCAGGAGAAAATCCTCCCACCCCTGGCCAGGTGAGAGCCAGCATCCATTGGGAGATGGCTGAACACACCTTCCCCTGCATCCCCAGCCTCTGACACTCCACCAAACCACCTCAGACACAGTGAGTGTTTACCCAAGGACAGGATGGGTAAACCAGAGAGCCTTCTGGATAACACCTCCCAAGAACTAAAGTCCCAGCTTCTTTGGTGCACAGCAGGTGGGAAGGAGGGGTGCTGAGAGTGAGACACACCTTAATAGGGGACTTTTTATTTCAGCACCTTGAATAGGAGCAGTTTTTCAGCCCTTGCACTCCTCTGTGCCAGCCCACCCCAGCACACACCCACCCCATGGGTGGTTTATGATGTTCTTAGGGGACACTGTGGTTTCAGCTGGACTTGGTGGGAGCTGGGAGTTTTCAGCCCCATGAAAAGACAGTGCAATCCAGTATCAAAATTATATGAAAAGAAAACCTCAGTGATTTTCTACCTCAGAGTGTTTGTGTTTTCAGACACATGAATATATATAGATATCTGCAAAGGAAAGGGGGAATGTATTAGGTATGTAAATATTAATATTTATGAAATAAATCCTGAAGTTTCAGCTCCTCTTTGGTTGTGGATGTCTTGAAGCTTATTCCACGGAGGATAATGTTTATATCCTAACAGGTAAAATGGTGGAAAAACCAGGACAGGCAGAAACTAATTTAGCATTTCAATTAACAGGGAAAAGGCCCTGGAATTTGAGTAGCAATTTTCTGTAGCTTTCAACGAATATTTTCAAAGCTTTCTCAAATAATTTAGTTTTCTTTGAACTTCATTTGCTGGAAATTGCCCAGGAATTTCACACAGATAACAAGCCTTTCTCCTCACTGCCACTCCTGTACCTGCAGGATGATTCAAGTGGGATTCCTCATCCCTGTCTCATGTTCCCTGTGCTTTTGTGTGGACCTTTCCCTCCTTGCAAAGGCAGCTGGACCTGGGTGCTGCAGTGAGGCTGCTGGGATGCCAAGTTCCACAAACCCTAGGCTTAGTTAGTGCATTTTGCTCTTACAAATTAAAAAATCCAAACAAAAAAATGAAAAAGGGCAGGTGTAAAGATGTGTTTATGGGACAGCTACAGACCTTCTCTAATTATTTTTTGGTCTGTGGAGGAGTACAAACTGATCCTTGCACAAGCTTTTTGCAAAATGGAATTGAGCCAAAATGTCCTTACTTAGGGGTCCCTCCATCTGGCAACAACAGGAAAATTTATCCTAGATTCTGTCAAAGTCTTCATGAGAAGGCTCTGCCAAACATATGTGATGATGACAAAACTGCACATTTCAGTTTTACCCACGCTTCCTGGTCAAATGCAGTAAATTTTATTGTCCTTGTGCCAAATTTCCTAGTTTTTGGAAAGATAACAGCATTCTATGTAAAATAAGGTGCAAAAAGGCAGCCTGGGAACAAGCTCTGGTTGATCAGGTTGATCAGCCCTTGCTGTCAGGCTTCTCTGACCACACCACATGCTGTTGTTCATGCCCATCATTCCTGCATTTCAGTGCTGGGCAGAAGGGATGAGGCTGGTGGGATTCAATGCCCATGGTTTCTGATTTACAGCACCAGGAATTGGATACAGCTCCTGGCTGCCCCTGAGATATCTCATTAACTGGCATAGACCAGGAAGTTTCCAGGGTGGTGTGAAGCCAGCTGTGTCCCAGCAGAGCACACCACTTGGCTCAGGGAAACCAATCCCCCCTCCTCATGTTGGTGATGCTGTGACCTTCAGAAGCCATACAGAACTGAGATGCCTGTAGTCAATGTTGAAATATTAGGTGGACACATCTGTTTTAAAGGAAGGGTCCAATTTTAAGCCTTTAAATTAACAGTCAGCTTTCCTGTTGTGGTTTGGCAGGCAGGGGAGAGGAACAGGACAGTCCCTTCCTGCCTTTGGCATCGTGTCTCCAGGACAAGAGCCTGTGGATCCAAGCAGCCCTCCCGTGCTGAGCTGCTGGGACCCACAGTGCCCATCCCTGGGGAAGGGCTGTGTCCCCCTCACTGCCAGCACTGCCACGGTCCCCTGGCTCTGTGTGGCTGCACACGTGGCCATGGCACAGCCTGTCCTCTCTGGGGCTCCTGCTCCACACCTGCCACAGCACAGGTGCCACGGCTGAAGTGGGAGGGAGGGCTCAGCAGCCACAATTGTGTCCAGAGGGGAATCTGCAAAGGGCACCCACTGGGCTGAGGCTTCTTCAGCTGCCGTGGATGGGTGTGGTCCCACTGCTTATCCCAGGGTGATGCCACCTTGCACCAGGTGAGGGATTGGCCCATCACTGTCTGATTTGCAGCTGTGCATTGACCCATAGCCTGAGAGAATGGTGTGGGTTGGAAGGGATCCCATAGATCATCTCATTCCAACCCCCCTGCCATGGGCAGGGACATCTTCCACCAGACCAGGTTATTCCAAGCCCTGTCCAACACTTACTTTGAACACTTCCATCCCCAGCTTTTCTGGGCAACCTGTGCCAGGGCCTCAGCACCCTCACAGGAAGAGTTTCTTCCTAATATCTAATCTAAACCTGTTCTCATCTTAAGCCATTATCCCTTGTCCTATCACCGTGTGTCCTTGTAAAAGGCCCCTCTCCAGCTCTCCTGCAGACCCTTCAGGTACTGGAAGATGCTGTCAGGTCTCCCCAGGACAGGCAGTGAGTTATTGTGGCTCCCCTGACCACGGCCATGTTAGAGTCCCTGAGTCACCTTGACTTCCATCAAGCAGCATATTTAGAGTGAGAAGCTCTGAGTTTTATCTTCTGTATCACAGTGACATTTTCAACTTCAAGCTTGTGAAGGTGAGGCAATGAGGAGGTCCCCAGTTACCTGCAGACCACTTAACTTTTAATGGAAACATATTGCACCTCCCAGTTAAGGGATTCAATCCCCTTATCCATGTGGAAGTATAAAGGACCATATAGAAAGGTAATAAGGGCAAGCATGCTAATTGCATGTCCTCAAGATGTTTAAGATAAAAGACATGGAGCTATGGGTTGCTACCCCTACATTAAAATAGATTATAATATCATACAATCAATAAGAGAAAAAAAGAAATAAAAACCAGTTAGAGGAAACAAAAACAAATCAGAAACTCTACATGGTGGTGTGTAATGGATCTGAAAATCTAGTGGCTACTTCAGTAGCATAAACACACATTCCAGGATGCATTATGTTTTATATTGCACGTGTTAAAATATTTAGTAACTACATTGCAATAAACATTGTTTTGTTCTCAAAGT
Organism: Chaetops frenatus; assembly: GCA_013400775.1. NCBI lineage: Eukaryota > Metazoa > Chordata > Aves > Passeriformes > Picathartidae > Chaetops > Chaetops frenatus. The sequence goes on from VZTR01002689.1 coordinate 537,080, forward strand.
GCACCGTATTTTAAAGTCTGTTGTACTCCAGGAAGAATTATATTCTCCAGACTCCTTAATAAAAGCCACAATCTATGATGCTCTTGATGTGCACGGACTACACAGTATGATGGCATTCTTCAAGAGGCCTTTAATGAATTAATGCCTCTCCAAATGGTTTTAAGCTTACAAAAGAAGATGTGTGCATGGTCCTAAATCATTTGGAGCCATTTTATTCAGTGCCTATTGATTTTAGTGCCAGTAAAGCTCGCTGCTGCCTGCCTCTGATGAGTATTACATTATATCCTCCATAGCACACAATGGGATTTGGTGGCGCCAAAAATGTAATTTCAGCACAAAATACAGGAGTCGTTGTAACATCAACTCTCCTTTTTCTTCCAAACTTTAGGTACCTGAGGATCTAACTTCTGAAGAAACTGGTGCCATTTCTCTGGAATTATTTCAGAGAACTTGCTCCTCCATCTTTAAACTAATCAGTGAGGTTGAAATGGGCTTAAAAATAAGGAACTGCAAAGTCGGTGGTTTTTTTTCCTTCAAACAGCCTTTACATGGACTCATTACTTTAATATTGGGAGTGGCACACAAGGATGTTTGTCCCTGTGCTTGTTATATATTTTTAGTAAGGAGTTCTCTCTCTTCTCCCTTCAAAGCAGGTCAGACAAGGTGCTCTGGTCAACAGGGCCAGAAACAGCTTTCCCCCTTCCCTTCCCTTCCCTTCCCTTCCCTTCCCCTCCCAACCCACACAGATATTTATGCTATTCCAGAACTTTCCCAATGCATGCCAGCAGAAGCCTTTTCCCTTCCCTTTAGTTGCTGCCAAAGGTGAAGATGCACCTCATTTCCTCAATTAATGATGCATCTTCTTCAGCTGTGGCTAAGCAGAAGGAGGACACAGCCAGCATCCAACCTCCCCAAAAGTGCTGCCATGGGGCTGGGGGGTCCCCAGCTCTGAAGTTCCATGGTTTTCCCACTGTGTCAGCCCTCATGGAAACGACTTTGATCATTTCCAGGAGTAAGAAGAGATAAAAAGAGGGATCTCAGGAACAGAAGCCACAGGCAAAGTAATTCTGTACCACGGGAATAGACATGGATATAAGACCCATGGAGAGAAGGGGTCTATGGGAAATGGAAATATCATCCCCTTGATCTGCTCTCCTGATGTAGTACCCGACCAGGGAGGAGAGCTGGGGTGAATTCCCCAGCCAAAGAGCCTCCCCAGTGACAGATTGATCTCTGTGGGTGAGTTTCATTCCCACTCAGCATGCCAGGATGGAGGTGAGGAGGGGATTTGCCCACCACCTGCCTCGCTGGGCTCCTGCCTTCTGGTGATGCAAAGCTGAGACAGGCGAGTGCAAGAGCCTTTCAGCAGGCAATTAAAGCAGAATGTTTTCTGTAATATATAAACAAGCCCATTAAACATGACTTTAATGGGGCTGAGATTCTATGATAAATAATTGAAAAGAAAGCTTAAAGTGAATTTCAAAGATTTTTTTCCCCCCCTTAAAATGTATTTACAATGCTTCAGTACTTTATATAGCTTGAATGTTTAATCAATTGTCATTTACAGAGAGTTCATTTCCTGGGGTTTTGTGATATATATGTGCTAAACAAGCCACTTGAATGTCAAAGCCATGGAGCAGCATCTCTTGGGTTGAGACAGATTTGACACAGTTTGTAGAGGGCTGTGCATGGGAAAATCTTGTTCTCCACATCTCTGCTGCTCTCTGAAGTTTAAAAGGTTCTTGAACCAGCTTGAATTCCTCGTGCTGTAGAATATATAGGATGACTGGAGAGGGACCTGCTAATTGCTCACCTGGCCCCCAGGTCCAGGCAGCAGCTGGCAAAAGCTCTGGTTTCTTTATCAAAATCCCAGCCCTGCTTCAACAAGACCAGAGGAACAGGGATGCAGAACAAGTGGATGTATGAAAGGAGCAGCTGATGTTTATTGTGCACTAAACATACTTGTCAGGTGCCTTGTTGTGGGTATTTTTCCAGGGCTGGTGGTGATTAAGGATGTCAGGGATGATAAGCTATTCCCTTTTCAGAGCCAGCATTTACCCAGCTTCCACTACCACAAGGCCTGACGAGACAGGCATGTCCCTCAGTGCCTTTCAACACTCACATTTTAAATGTCTTGTAAATCAGACTCTGGACTTCCCATCCACTGTGCAGCTGCCCTTGCTGAGGCTAACCTGGCACTGCCTCAGGGACATCACTGCAGCCCCCACCGTGCTGTTCAAAACCCAAACCCTCTTCTTGGTACTTATTAGTCCCCCCTGACCTGTACTCAGACCAAAAAGACACAGATCTCTTTTGCAGAGGAAAAGCTGGCTGTCTCTAAACTTCAGAGGTCAAGAGAACCTTTAAGCCCTAGAAGATTCCTTTAATAGGAGATATTTTGTGAAAGCTCTCACACATGAAGTGCTTTGGGACTTTGGGCATTCAGAAACTTATTGATGTTCTCTCCCAAGCTTCACCTCCTACTGACATGGGACTCACTGGAGAACTTTCACAGTTTTGTTACCTTTGCATGTCCTTTAAATGATTCTATTTCTCTGATGCAGTGTTTTTCCTGCCTGTGAGGATGCCTGTTCCCCACCTTTACTGGGGTGTAAGCAGCAGTGACCTGCCCATGATAGTGGGAATTGAACCAGCATGAGAAGAGTTAATCAAGAAGAGAGGCCCTTTGAGATGTGACCAGACTGGCACAGAATTCTCTCTGCTCAGAAACACAGCAATAATAGCCCAGATGGCTTTAAAAATAATACACATGGATATATAAAATTATAAAAACAAGCAAAGGGGGATGCAAATAATTAGATACTCATGGCAAAAGGGATTAAATCCTGCTCTGCGCAGCTGTGCTGGAAATGGTGCAGCATAGTCCCAGCTTTGCACCAGTGTGCATGAAATCACAGCTCGTTCCCACAGAATCCCCTAATCATCCTTCCATTAACTCATATAACTGTGTGGGACTAGAGCAGATTTCTCAATAAAAATGATGGATAAGTAAATTGGGAGAAGCACTCTATCACTTAGCAGGTGTGAGAAGATTGACAGGCCCAGCACTGCTGAGGGAGGATTGTGTGCACTGACTCAAGGGTGTCGCTGTGTGGAAACGCTTGTGTGTGGCTGGGGAAAAGCTGCAGGAGTTCTTTCATGAGTGAGAAATGGTGGTGCTGGGAGAGGTGATGCTGGAACAGGATGCAGGTGATGCTGCAAACACCCCGTGAACAAACTGTGCAGCACAGCATGGGCAGCAGCCATGCAAGGAAGGACCAGGAGCCTCCAGGTGTCAAGAAGAGAGAAGTGGTTGGAACAGGTTTCACACAAAAGCTGTGGATGCCTCATCCCTGGCAATGTTCAAGGCCAGGCTGGATGGGGCTTTGAGCAGCCTGGTCTGGTGAAAGGCATCCCTGCCCATGGCAGGGGGACTGTAATGAGGTAATTTATGAAGTCCCTTCCAGCCCAAACCATTCTGTGATTCTCTGGGTCCCAGAGGATGAGCAGGAATGCTGGGATGAAGGCAGTGCAGCAGTGTGGAAAATGGCATTGGGGAGGATGCCCTTGTCTGTGGCTGTGAGATACACTGGCCCTTGGAGAACCAGCAGCAGTTCTGCAGCAGCAGGCTCAATTTCATAGATAATGTAGTAAATTAATGGGAAAAACCCAAAGGCCTGCTCCTCTCTGCAGGTTAAAACCCAACCTGAGCTCCTGCCTTCCCCTCAGAGCGGGAAGTGGGGAGAAAGCACAGCTTCTCTGCTTCCCCCCAGGGCTGGCAACCTACGGGAATGGGAATGGGAATGGGAGGAGATTGCCCAGGTCCCACAGCACACCTGGGTTTGGCTCTGCTCACAGGTGGCTCCTGCTAAAAGCAGCCTTTGAAAGTCACGTCCCTTTGGTTTACAGGATTCCCCCTGCACTGGTATTGCAACCTGCAGCTCCTCTTCGTGCAGCACTGCTCACAGAGCCAGGAAATCCTCCTTGTACTGCAGTTCCTGCCACGGCTCTCCCGTTCAGCATTTCTGAGCGTTTATACCCTGCTCAGCAGCGAATTAGCAGAAGTCAGTGACACGGCTCAGAGATGGAAGCAGCCTTGCCATGCTGTTGATGCATCCCGAGAGGCAGAGGCAAGTCCTGGGTGTCAGGAGCGGCACGGTCGCTGTCCCCCCGCTGTCCCCCCGCTGTCCCCAGCAGCGCAGCTCCCCGGAACGCACCTTCCCCATCAGCCTCGGGCTGCGGGGAGTGCTGGCAGTGCTGGGAAACGCCCCTGTTGATGAGAAAAAAGAAGTGGGGGATCGGGATTAATTTTCATACACGGTGCCTGGAGAATGAAGCGTTTGTTGTAAAGATTTATGGAGTGAGAAACAATGCTCTGCCTAATCCCTTGGCAGGGAGAGCCGCTCTGGCTGAAGACCGCTCGATAATTAGCGCTGGGAAATTCCCGGCTCCCTGCTCTGCTCTGCCTCCGAGGTATCCCAGGCGCTATCAAATCTTACACCAAATCGTGCCCCAGTGTGCTGAGCAGGTCTCGCCATCCTGCAAGCCTGTCAGGGCACTCTGCCAGCTCCAGAGACACGGGTTTGGGCAGGGGGGTTGGCTGCTCTCCCTCCCCTGGGCCACCCTTCGGCTGCACTTTCCGACAGCGGCAGAGGAATGCTGACAGTCCCAGGACACACGGACAGGCTTCCTGGGATGCCACGGAGGCCAGAGACTCCCTGAGCCTGTCTCCCCTGGCTTTTGCTGGCTTTTGATGCCTGGCAATGCCTGTTATCTTGTTTTAAACCCAAAGACGGGGGGTGTTTGCCACAGACACCCCATGGGTGGGGGCACCTCCACCTGGGGACAATAGAAGAAAAAAGTAATTCCCAAGTCTAAACACTGGAAAAAAAAAAAAAAAAAAAA
>VZTR01002689.1:542026-657137 GCA_013400775.1 Chaetops frenatus
GTTTTGAGCTGCTCTCACCCTGTGAGTGATAAAGATGTGAAACAGGGAGTGTATCTCTTTTTGATGGCCAGGGCATTGCTGGAGGCACATCTGATGGGAGGGAGGTGACACTCCTGTCCCAAGCCAGCATCAGGTGCTGGGATATGCAGGGAAAGGCAGTGGTCAGAGCCGAAAGAGACAGGTGGAAGGAATGTAAGTGTCAGGCAATGCAGGCAGCTGGAAACCACTGTGATCACACCGTATCATCTGCTGGGTCTCCGTAGCTGTCACTCATCTGTTGCAGGGAGCAGTTCCCTTACAGATCCCGAGGCAAGAGGCAGCAGAGGAGCCCAAGATGTGCTCTGGGGTTGCACAAGAACCAGGCAGAGTCCTGCTGGAAAATGCCCCGAGGCTGGGCTTCGTTGTGTGGCTGCTGTGCAGCAGTGAGGAGCAGTGATGCCATATGGTGTGTCAGCACCACACATTTCCCCTCTGCAGGTGTCCAGGAACGGGCAGCCAGGAGGGTATTAAAGGAAAATGACATTTGCAGAGTAATTCTCCAGTGTTGGTCCTGAGTGAAAAGCACTAAACACTTGGAGAAGGGAAGGTTATACCTGACTCTGGGAATTTGTCCTTCACCTTTTGCTTTTTGAACCTCAGCAGTTCTTGCTGCAGAGCAGCACGGATTATCCCAGAGAGGCAGTACCCCATCAGTCTTACTTAAGACTAAGGTGGGTGTCTGTAAGTTATTCCTGTTTTCACAGATCTTTTCCTTCTCTGTCTTTTTAAATGGCAGTGCTTTGACAAAACCTTCTACACGAGCCAAGATTTTCAGCAGTGACTAATGGTTTGGATGGCACTGGTTGGGTATTTGTAAGAGCGAGCTGTTGAGGGTATTGCTGTTCAGATCCTGTGAGATGCCTCACACTTGGGAAAGGCCTTGATCATAACTTCACTATTATGTTGGTTAAGTCACACAGCCAGTAGAGGCACAAGAGACCACCCTCTTTGATAAAGAATGAACCTGGGGAAGGATCCAAGAGAGGAGATAGACATGAATAGCACCTAGACATGAATCCTATTATCCAACCCTCATTTTCTTCTGACATAAAAATGTCCCCATGCTTTTCAAATGAGGCAAAGCATCTCCCCTGGCCCACACTGCAGCTTACCTGATGCATGACAGGGATTTATTAGATGGACACTTACAACACAAGTTTTTCAATCAGACTGCCTACTTATAACATTTTCCATGCACTTCCTAGTATTTCTGGCAAGCTTTTCAGCTCACTTGATATATTATTAAGAGTAGCTATGAAACTAATTAACTGAGGAGAATGCTATTTAACTGTCAATAAACCTTTGGATCTCTGCCCTCTTTCCTCCAAATTTAGACATTCATTCTGCAAAGCCTTCTCTGTTCCCTACCCCACAGCTTCTCTCCGTTCCCTTTTCACAGCTCCTTGGTGGCACATTTTTCCTTCCTCTAGCCCAAGCTGTTTGACCTTTGCACTGCTCCAAAGCCTGATGGCTGCCTGCTCTCCATCACAGTTTGTCAGGGTACAATGTCTCACTGCTCCTTCAGCCTCCCATCAACAAAAACCTCCATGGGTCTTTCTTCCAGGCTGGAGTCTGGCCCTGATGCATCCTCTGATGCTTGTTCCTAACAGGGTTTTTCTGGAAATGACAGTGGTGGCACAACATGAAGGCTGACAGGTGCAAATGGAAAGAGCAGAGGGGTGAATTTACCATCCAAGCACCAGCGAGCTCCCTACAGCTGCTCTTGCAGGACTATGTAAGTTTAAGCCTCTTTAAAAGACCATTACCTTTATTCTTCTGACTCAGAGGGCAATAGTTCCTTTCATTCCTCCTTAGAACACGCCTTTTACCACAGCTCCTCACTGCTGGTGCTTATTCCCCTCCCTCTGGAAAAGCACCTCCTGGATCCACTGCTGTGGTGGTGCTACTGCTGAAGGAGCCCCAAGGGTTTCTGTGATTCCCTGGAATTGTGCAGAAAATGCTCCTGACACACAAATAATGCCCCAGTTCTCTGCACAATGGCCACACACACACAGTGGCCTCACAGAGAACAACACATGACTGTAGCTCCAGAGCAGATGTGCATGTTCTCATGTCAGGGGTTTTGCAATGGAGATCTGGAAAGGGAGAGGGAAAAGAAGGTCTTTTGTGAGAAAATACGAGGAGCCTGGTAAAAAAAAACCCCGTGTGGAGAAAAAAAATAGCTCTGGTATCTTCATGTGGCAGGCTTTGAGGACCTGGCTGATTCAGGGCTGCCTGAAATGTGCTTTCCCTAGAACATAACCCTTTCTGTGTTTGAAAGGCAGAGCAGAGACTGACTTTAAGGTACAAAATTGCTCCTGGATTTGCAAAGACCAGTGTAAGGAACAACTTCTATTGCCTCTGGGAGAAAGTAGCAAGGACTTTGCTGCACTTGCAAAGCTCCTCAAAGCCTGAAAAATGGGATAGTGACCTAAACTTCTTTGGTTTAGTTCTGCATGAACTATATTAAACCATGGCACTGTGGATGTGGACTGTCCTGAATGACAGCAACCAAAGTAGGTACCTGAGAATGGACTTTTTCCCCCACTTGAACCCTGTGCTGGTGTTTCCCTGCTGGGTCTCAAGGCTGATACATCTGAGTTTAGGATCAATAGCCCGGCTTTCCTGGACACACTGCAAGAGACAATATGGAAGAAGCAGCAGCCAAAATAGCAACAACAGAAGTTGCAGCAGGCAGATTAGTGGCAGCAGCAGGCTCTGATCAAGCTGTTCTCCTTCTGTCACCATTTTGAGTGTTTATTGTTGCACAGTCCAAACGGCTGCCAGTTACAGGGCTCTACCAGTGAGAAGGGATAAAGGGCAGTACAAAGCCCCCGTAGGAACGCACCAGCCCACCCGGCTGCCCCGTGCCAGAGCTGGATGCCCTCCCTCCCCTTCATTCACAGCCTGGTCAGGCCCACCTGACTCCTGTCCAAGTCACACATCCTGGGGAAACAGTTGATTTTTTTCTTTGATAATTTGGTTATAAGCCCAAGGCCTGGAGACAACAAAGGCTCTGCCACAGAACCGCCCGTCTGCCCCTGGCCCCTGCCTTTCTCCATCTCCTGGCCAATGTCAACAAACACTGTCAGGGAGCTGTGAAATTCCTGCAGGTTTCATAAAAACAGGAGACTGCATTGGGGATGTAGAGCTGAATTAATGCCCATCCATGCCCCCACTAAGCTCCTGGCTGCTGCATAACCTGAGCTTTGTCCTAAAAGCAGAGGCAGAGCACACGATCAGAGCATCACCATGGAATGCTGAAGGGGAAAAAGTGCAGAAGACATCAAGGTGATCAGGAGAGACCCCTGGGAAGGAGGTTCTGCGTAGAAGATGCTGTAGGAGGAGATCTGATAGCTTTCTGTGGGAGGCTCCAGAGGCAAATCTGTAGGAATCCAGGTTTAATTGTTTTTGCTGCTGACAGAACAACTTAATTATGCACCAAGCATCTCATTTGGTTTGGCCTCCCTGTGCAAGTCCAGATAAGGAGCAGCACAGCTGAATGCCCTTTAGCTCCCCAGTAATCTTCAGACAGATTTCCCTCTGATGTGCTGATATGGGATTTGGGGGAGGAGCTGCAATTCCTGTTTGGGGATGATCCTACCCCAGAGCAGCCTTAAGCAAGCCAGAGATGCACAGGACTGCCAGGATATTCGACTGTGCTGGGGTGCTGTGAGCCCCCTGTGCTCCCCACTGCCAGAGGAACCTGATCCCCTCCTCCTCCCACTGCTGTTGGAGCTCCTGTGGCCTACACTGCTGCCTTCCTATTTTAAATAAAAATCTGCATTTGTGAGAGCTGATAACTCTTTTCAGGGTCTGCAGCTGGACTGTGAATAGGCTGTGAAGCCCTAATTTGAGTTCAGATGGGAGCCGTGTTGGGCTTTTCCCCTGAGCCCACTCTGGTCCCTCAGAGACAGCCCAGCAGGATCTGCAGGGGCTCAGCTGAGCTGGCAATGGAGCGCAGCTCTGAAAGGGAAGATTTATTTTTTTTTTCTTTCTCTTGACTTTGGAAAACAAAATAGAAGACTAAAAGGCTGTAAAACATCCAGTCTGCCACCAAATTGCTTTTTAAAAACGCCTCCACCTTTATAAAAGTTGCACACATTGCCATTAGACATCCCTTTCTCTGTTACCTACTTACACCTCTTCAAAGTTGAATGGAAAAAATTAATGCTGGGTCTCCTTCACCTCATAATCAAACATTACAACACTGAGAAATTCAGGGTGAAGATTACACAGAACAGTCATTCCATAACAATACAATTATGATGAAATCATTTTAGCATCTGTAGTCTGAGATGAGATTAAGTCTATTTTAATGAGACATTAGATGGACTTCTTTCTCCCATTTTTTTTCCTCATGGTGCCATTACAGTGCAGAAAGAATGTTTTTTTGGTTGCCTCAGTTTGTGATTTTTTTCTTTGTAGGAAATTAAGATTCTGTGCAGGGAAAATAAACTGAAAGTATTGCAAAATTTCTTTTTGTACCTTCATTACCAATAACACTCCCCAATCTCAGCTTCATGCTGACAGTTTCCTTTTCCTGAGAATTTCTGCTTTTCAGGTTTCTTCCCCAAAAATGTATTTTATATTTCCTGTATCAGCAAGGTTGCTGAAGAGTTGATTCACCAGGCTTCTGAAGCTGCCAGAGAGCTCCATCTTGTTGAGCTGTGTTTAAAGCAGCTCTGAGTCCCAGAGGCAGCACGGGGTGGCTGAGAGGCCTGGCAGTGCTGGCTCTGACCCTGGTGCTTTGGAGGGCTGTGTCCCTGCAGGGTGTCTGGGAATGGCACTGCCTGGGACTCCTGCAGCTCAGTGCCCAGGCTGTCCCTCCAGCCCTGCCTCAGTTTCCCTCAGTGTGTGACCTTGGGGGTGCAGCACCTTGGTTTTCAGCGTGGTCATCACAAGGCTATATATCCACAAGGTATCTGTTCAAAAAGTCTTGGACCATGTAATATTCATAAATTATTGAACTAGTGAAATAGTGAAAAGTGAACTAGAAGGTTTGGGTGCTTTTTTTTTTTTTTTTTTTTTTTTTTTTTTTTTTTTTTTTTGTTCTTTTTGTTCTTTTTGTTTTTAACAAGCTTTATTTTGATGGCAAAGTCTGGGCTGATCTCAGATATCAAAGAGAACCTAAGGCTCTTCAGGGAGCTTCATAGTTTAAAAAGGTGTGGGCTGTCAACATCTCAGCTGGGGAGGGCTTTTCTGTCTTTGCTTCATTTACCACAGCTTCTTCCCAAAGGCAACCTCCTTCCTTTGATCCAAAGTAAACTCTAGGAAACTGCTCACTCATGGATCACCTTCTGCAACATCCTTGGTGATTTATCTGGCTAGCATCACATGGAGGGCTGACCAACTGCCTGCTCTTCCTTCTTCAGTTTTGAAGAATCAGGTGGAGAGATAGGAATGATCTTCCCAGGGAACAAATCTGTTCCCTCAATAAACTGCTCAACAGTGGGGGCAGCTGGAGGCTTTAACTCAGGTACCTCTCTGCAAGAGATGGATTCAGACACCCTTTATCATCTCGTAAACCTACCAGGATAAGGTGCTCCTAAGGTACCAAATTTGTTGATAACTTGCTCTGCAAGAAAACGAAAAAAAGTTGGATAAAAGAGAGCTGCATTCATGGATCAAAGCAATGGGAAAAAGGATGGAGCTGGTGTTAGCTGGATCATTAACCAGCTGCCTGAGCTGGGAAAAGGGATGTCGTGTTTTTTGCTTTTAGAGCAAGAAGGTCTAATCAAACACATGCCAAAGAAAGGGAAAGCCCCAGTCTCCATCTGAAGGCAGAAAGGAATTCCACTAAATCACTTGGAGCCCTTGGAGTTAAATGCATGTTGAGAGGAAACTGATAAAGATAAAACACAGCAATGGAAACCTGTCTCAGAAAGAGCAGGTAGGTCCCAACTGTCAACAGTAATCTGAACCTATAACAAGCACCCCTGTTTGAAAATGAATCCAACTGAAAATGAAAGATTAAACGAGTACAACAACGTAAGAATAAATTGCACATAAATCTCTCTGGTATTCAGGATCAAAGGAAGATTAAAGAACAAGTTATGGAAATGTGGTAGAGGCCAAGAGAACTTATTAAGTGATATCATTTAGTGAGTATATGAGTAATAGAGTGTTCACAGCTAAGTTTAGAGAAAAGGGAATGAACCTGTAGCTGTTGAAAGAGACTTCAAATGATATGTGACATGCATGAATATAGAGTGAAGAAGGTTCTGTAGCCCAAACCCAGCAAACATATGACCTAGGAGCTGAGCTAGTATGAGAAAACACTTTCAGTTGTCTTATAAGGGTGATGGAGCAGGACCAAATTCCAGTCCACTTTGCAGTTTTGAGAATGTAAGTGTGGACACCAGCTGCATGAATTCCTGTGGTAGGAATGACACCCAAGTAAGGATGCAGGGGAGTCCCCCGGGCAGGGAATACTCCTGGGATCAGCAGGGTCCATCATCTTCCCCTAGATCCTCTTCTTGCCCTGTATTCCTCTGTGCTGGGCTGAGGTCACAGCCTATTCTCCAGTGAGGATGCTTAGTAGGGACTTTTCCTTTGGGAAACCACACTGAAATACTTGTCTGTGCACCTAGGGCTGGAGACATTTATGCAAGCATGCTCTATTACAGTGACAATGTTAACACCAAAAGGCACCATGTCAGGCATTTGGCCCTCACATTTAATAAGCCTTCTGACTCTTGTGATATAAATAAATCAAAATGGAAAAAGAAGAGACCCTCTTCTCCCCTCTAAGACAAGTGAGAGTGATTAGAAGCATCGTCTTGTCCCAGCTCATACAGAGTCTACAGCAAAATCAAACTTGAACTCTTCACAGAATCATGGGTGCTTTTTATTGCAGGAAGCACTTTGGTGAAAGAAGAAGTTATATTCAGGACAGAGGGCAAGAGGTGCCTGGGTCAGCTGGGGGCAGTTAAGGGACTTCACCTTCATCCCATGTGGATACTTGACCCTTATAATCACTACATTCAAGAAATAATCAATAAATACATTGATAATCCTATGTCTGTGCTAATTTCAATCATAATTCAATACAAAATCCTTTTTTCAAGATTTTTTTTTTCTGTGTAGTTGGTAGCTTTCTTTATAAAAATTTGTCAGGAATGTTTAGGAAAGAAAGAAAATGCAACAAGCCTTTGTCAGTATTTCCCATAGTGAAACCAGCTGGAAATTGAAAGAGACCAAGGTGGGGAAGGTATTTGCATGAGCAAAGGATGATATAAGTGCAGCTGAGATTATATCAAAGTAAATAGAGTACAAGGCAGTCTGAGGGAAGGTTTTGCCTTCACTTGGCCTCCCAACCCAAGCAAACAGCAGCCTTTGGTAGCTTTGAAGGTTATTTCTTGCTCACACCTCAGATGGGTGTGCATTTGCTAAGTGCATTGCCTGTGGGCAATCTGATTTATGTTCAAATGTTTGCGGTACCTGAGGTGCACACAAACCTATTTTTATATATCTATTTATTAACGGGGCATGCAAAGCACAGACATTTCAGCCTACACTACACAAAACAGCTCAAAGCTGTGCCTGACAGCAAAAAAGCCTTGTGGAGGTCCTGACCCAAGGCGTTGTATAAGTCACCCTGCACAAGCCCAAACACGAGCACCAAATGCCTGGATGTGGATGCTCACATCAGTGTCTTCACCTGTTGGATCAGTGAGCCAGGGGAGGGAGCTGGAGCTGGGTGAGGTCCAAGTCTGGGGCACAGGGAAGTGCAAACATCTCACATCACACACAGGGGGAGGGAAGGCCACGTCCCTGCACAGAGCTCAGAGCCATCACTGCCCCTGGGACCTGACCCCACAGCCAGCACTGACCCCCCCCCAGGCTGGACCCACCCTGAGGCACTGAACACTGCTCCCAGAGAGGAAAGCTGTTCATTTAGTGGGGCCAGTGCACGTCTCATGAGACAGATTCTCCATTGCAGTGTTTGTCTCTTCATCCTTGTTTGGACTTGCATTTTTCTGGTTGTTATGTAGTCAAACCGCATAAATAAAATATATCTGGCATTTTTCATCATTAACAGACTTCTCACGGTGCTTTTCATTTTTAGACACTTCACCTTTTCAAATCAGTCATTAAATATTAATAAATTAATCCCTCTCACACTCCTCTGACGCATTCAAGACATTTTCATGATGATCGTCTTATGTTCTGTTCTTTATTTGAATATGAAATACATCAAGTAGATGTATCATTCAATACAATTAGCTGGCAGTTATAAACAGTGCCAGAAACCAAGCATGGCAGGCTGATTTTTCCTACATGTGTTCAATTGGCACTTAAATACAGGAAGTCAAAAAATGAAGAGCTAATGGCATGAATGACTTTTTGAAAGTTTGTGTTCTTCAACAGATTGTTTACTTGCTTCCTCTCATTTCCATGAGTCCTGTTTATGGAAGTTATTAAAACCACCAATATGATCAGCGGTTTTTGCTGGGCTGAATGCTTGTATTGGAATTGCATGGCAAGGTTCTGGTACAGGGGGCTACAGGGGTGGCTTCTGTGAGAAGCTGCTGGAAAATTCTCCCATGTCCAAGAGAACTTACGCCAGCTGGCTCCAGGATGGTCCCACTGCAGGACAAGGCTAAGCCTGGATTAAGAACGAGAGGGAGAGAAAGATGTTTTCATTTTAGTTTTTATTTCTCATTATCCTAAGCTTGTTTGACTGGCACTAAATTAAACTAATTTTCCCCCAAGTTGTTTTGCCCCTGTTAGTAGCTGGTGAGAGATTTCCCTGCCCTTATTTCTGCCTGTAAGTCTTTTGTTATATTTCCTCTCCCCAGATGAGTAGGGGGTGACAGAGCAGCTTTGATGGGCACCTGGCCTCCAGCCAGGCTCAACTCATCCCAGTGCTCACCTATGTCTGGGTAAGATGCTGCAGCCACAGCTGCACCTCTAAGCAAATGTCTATGTGATGTCCCTGGGAAAGAGACACTGCCACCACCCCCTGCACTTGGGAGCAGAGCCTCTGAGCAGAAAGCTTCTTTTGACCTCATCACATGAGGTGTTTGTAATGCCCAGTGTGGAAAGTCATGCTATCCAGAGCCATTTTTGGGAGTTTCAGAGGAAATGTACTTCTAGGCTGTTGACTCGACTCCAGGGACTGATGGCCAAGGGTTGGATGCTGAGAAGGTGAGGACTCTGCTGGTCCAAGCACACCTTTCCAGCTGACAGTGCTGTCTCTGCACTCAGGAGACAATTTCCTGCAGGACAGGAGCAGTGACTGGTTCCAGCCAAGCCTGATCTCATCAGCTTTAGTGTACATCTCAGGACTTAAAGATGGTGCAGCAATAATTGGGAAAAGATGCCCCGTTCCGAAAGTCAGGGTGCGTAGCAGGGGTTCAAACCAGTCCAGTGAAGCACAGCCTTCCCTGGCCCTGATGCCTCACTCTCAAACAATGATGAAATCTGCTTGTGTGTCCCGGAGAAACCCTGGCTTGTGAGAAAATGCTGAATATGTGGAGTGACAGGCCAGCAGTGGCTTCCCAGGGAAGTGTCAGCACTGCTGCCCATCCGACCCTTCAGATCTACACAGCAGCCTGAGGCTCGTGGTTCAGCTGGAAGCAAGGCAAGGTCTGTTTCTACCATGCTTTCTGTTGAGTTTTTGCCACGCCGTTTAGCCTTTCCTGGGGAAGGTGATGTCCCTGTGGTGCTGCTCATTAGCAGGATTTCAGCAGTGACAAAAACCCCAGGCAGCCCTATGGCAGGATGATTCCAGAGGCCTGACACAGGACACAGTCAGCCTCTGCCCTGCCACCAGGTACCCAGCACTCCTCCAGCAGGGCCTGGGGGTGTCACTGCTACAGGCACTGCAGCCCCTGGGGAGGCCCTTTGCTGGGCTGGAACATCCCTCTGCATTGCTCAAGCTGGTTCCTGCCATTTTCCTGGTCTCCCCCTGCCCTGTTGGATGTACTGGACTCTCTGATAAGACCTGTCCCTGATACCTGAGGGCAGAGTGCTGCTGGGAACAGGAGCAGGCACGTGCTAATGTGAACCAAGGGGATGTTATTGATTCTTCCATAGCAGAGATCAGGGATCTGGGCTGCCTGCAGGCCCCTGGGAGCCCCTGGGTCAGGCTGAGCCACCTGGCTCCCAGCCTCTCACTGGGATACTGTCAGGTTCCTTCCACACTGAATGGAAAGCAGGCACATCTGAGGTGTGATACACCTGATCTCCTTCTGACAGCTGCTCTGGAGCGAGACAAATCAGCCTCTGCTGCTCTCTCTTGGCTGACTATGGGGGAAGGAGAGGGTGACTTGCTGCACGTTAGGTGAGGTGAATCCCAAACTAGGTGGGCAGCTCCTGTGTCCTGCTTCGGTCATCCTGCTGCACTCAAGGCCAGCTGGCTGTGGCAGCTCTGTGCTGGGTTGGCAGAAAGGTGCTGCTTCTGGAAAGAACAGCTGAAAGAGAAGAGGCTCCTGGCAATGGATACATGTGGGGATGCAGGGAATGGGGGGCAAAGCTTTGCTAAAGCTGCACCCAGGCCCAATCTCAGGCTCTTTTGAAGGACCAGCTCTTTTAGAATTTTATTTTGGTAAGGCAGAGTATAGGATAAACATGCTAAGATTGCTCTCTCAGCAATGTAGTGTTTAAGAATCACTCATAGCCAAAAAATACTTGTTGAGAATGGCATCATCTATTGTCTAAATTTCTACCTGGTCAGCATCATGCAGCCAGTTGTGTGCAGCTCCTCTCACCCTGATTTCCAGCCAGGCACACCATGCCTCACCAGCACTTCACATTAGCAGAATATATGAACTTCTTAGGTGTTTTACAACTTACTGGGAACCCCACCTCATGACTGTCAGACAGTCCTGGTACCTCAGGCCATCACCCAGTTGCCTCTCCCAGCTTTTGTGTCTAGTGCCACCATAGCTCTTGCACCTGTAATTACCTTCTGGCTGCTAATTGCTCTGCTGCAGCATCCCCCCTTTCATCCCTATTCAAAACAAGGCTCCAGCACCAGGGAAGATTTCACTCTGGCACTCTGAAGCTGGGAAGTACAGAGCAAAGCCAAAAGGGAAAGCACTTAAATAGGAGGAGGTTTGCCAAGCTGCGATGTTACAAACAGCTGCTTTGTTGACAGCTCTGTCACAAGGAAATTACCACCCCCCATGCTCAGTGCTTCTAGGAATGGTGTGGTTGGAGCAGATTGTGTCTTTTTGCTTTTGAGAAGCTGTTGGATGATATACTTCAGGAGAATATGAACTGGAAAAATCTTGAAACCCTACCAATATTGTCGGGAAAGGAGAGATCTGTGCTTGCTTTGTGCTTCCCGCCCCTCTTTCCGTCCTTCAGTGCTGTGACAATGACACTTGGCTTCTATTATAGCCAAATGCTGTTTCCTTACATAGGGACTGACTCTGTTTAGCAATTTTTAATGTAATCCTGAGCCAGAGAAACAACAGGAAACAATATCTGCCTCTTGCTGGAAGCACTAGTGAGCAGCAGCACTGAGACAAAGAGGAGGCCGGAGACTTAAAAGTTTGCAACATAGCTGAAAAAATCATTATGATGTAATTCAGCTGCTTGGAACAGATGTTTGACCTGCCCACCGCTTAAAAGGGAGGCACAGCTTGAAGAGGGCACAATCTTGGTCACAGATGATTAACACAGAAAGCAATAGCCTTGAGTATCTAAACATTTACAGTGAGACAAAGGGATCAAGAGCTCTGTCCTTCAGCCTGCACCATCCTGCAGTGCCTGCCCTGGCTACATATCAGGTGCTCACAGGTGGGATGTACCCAATTTTGGCAGCAGGCTGTTAGGAGGGGGAGTTCAAAGTGACTTGGTGAATTCAGGTCTCCACACCTCATGGGTATTGTACTGCCCGAAATCACCTGGCTCTGTCCAGAAATCATCACACCCAGCCCTGGAGGAGTTGAGAGAGGCAGGAGGAGATTTTCTTCATGTCCTCTTTGATCTGAAGTCACCTGATGCCACTGGCAGCCTTTCAATGCTCTGCTGCAACTGCTGGAAGTAGCCCAGGTGTGGTGCTGGGTAAGAAACCAGCTGAGCTGCCCTGGAGAGGCTGAGGGCTTGTGGATTGCTGATGGTTACAGCTTGACTGAGCAAGGAGCCAGGTCTGCTCTTGTGCAAGGTGAGGTTAAGGGAAAGGATGTTGACACAAATCTAATTAAAGGTGCTAAGAAGTTTTCATTCTCTCTGTACTGGAAATACTTTTACAGCTCAGCTCTTTTGTAGTAATTCTGGATCGTTTAATTAGTGTGTCCTCTTACTCATGAGGACAATTTCAGTTGCACAATAACTGTTGCCACAGCAGCTTTTTGTTTCATGGATTTTTCTTCCTAGATCCCAGCTGGTTTTGTATTCCTCATATAGCTGTTCTCCTGTACACATATGTACATATTTATATATATTTCTGTAGCTATGAAAGGAGGAGAAGCCAGGAGTCCACGAGGAGATGTGCATGCTCTGCACAAGGGCTGCAATCACCCCAGTCATGGGTACAGATTGTCCCCCTGCCCAGTAGCTGTGCCAAAAATGACAGAGGTTTCCACATCAGACTTCAGCCAGCCCCACGCTGCCATCTCAGATAAGACAAACCATGTACCAGGCCATGTTAGCTGGAACGTGGCCACCAGGTGAGAAGATTCCTCCCTCCTCTATTTGAAATTCATATGGAAAATTATGCCCAGTTCAGGTGTCCTGGTTCAGGGTGATGTAGAGAAGCTCGAGAGGGTTCTGTGGAGATGGACTCCAGTCCCCATGAGGAGATACAAGGCAGCTGGACTTAGTTTTCCTGACCAAGAGGAGTCTAAGGGCTAAGCTGATAGCAGCCTACAGCAAACACAGTTACAACAACAAAGGAAACTATTTGTTCTCAAGCACAGAGCAACGGCCTTGGATGTGGCTTGTTCAGGATGGACAGATGGAGAAAATGCTTTGCAAGGAGGGTGCTGCAGCCCTGGAGCAGACTGCTCCAGCCTCTGTCCCTGGAGGTTTTCATAGTTCTGCTAGAAGAAGTCAAGGCTAACTTGATCCAGTTCTGGCCACAGTCCTGTTCCAGGTGAGAGGTTGGATTAAAGACCTTGAGAGGTCCCTTCTGGCCAAGACCACTGTGAGCACACACACAGTACCAGCACATTCACACCACACTGGTTGTGCTTCCCCTGGGTTGCCACCAAGAGCTGGCAGTAAATATTTTTCTGTTTTTCCTTGCCTAGCTACAGTCCTGTCCATGTGGATGAGGAGATCTCTGGCACACAGGTCATTTTAAGATCTCTATCTACCATGATCCATAGCGCAGTGGGATACCACGTACAACTGAAAAACAGATAAATCCTGAGAAGGAACATGGCTGCATTTACTTTCCACTGCATGAATAACTCAGCAGAAAACAGAATTAGGACTTCACCTGCGTAACCACTGTAACCACTCATCAATTGTGTTTTCAGGTGTGTTCTCCCTGCAGCAGGGCACCTGCAGCCATTTCCCCATCAGTGAAAGTCTTTTCCAGCCAATCAATCTTCTATTTATCCACCAAATCATGAATTCGTGTTGACTCTTTAGCAGAGCCTGACCCTTAAACACGTTTGAAATGACAGGGTAGCTCATGTGGGCAGGTGTGTATGTGTATGCATTTTTGGATGTGTGAGTGGTAGAAAAGAAAGGTCTGACCAGAATCAAGCAAAAATAGAATCTTAATCTCTTTTCTGTGTAGAGCAAATTGGAGCAGATATTTTCCAAATGAAATCTGAGAGGATGCCAGCTGCCTGCAAACTGTACCTACTTTAATAATAACATCCCACTGCCTGCAAGTCATCCTCATCCAGGTCTTCTCAAGCACAATCTCCTTTTACCCAGGTGGTCCCATAAGATGTGGGTATTAAAAGCCACCATTTTAAATTGAACCAAGCTAATTTTAACCACTGACTGGGGTAGGGCCTTGGTCCCTTCATGTCCTGCTTCCTTCAAGAATGATTCCCTTCTTCCCCAGGAAAGCTGCTCCCCTGCAAAGAGAAATAAGGCAAGTATCAAATAAGGACTGGCTTTCACGCATCTTGAAAAAGCCCCTATGTGCCACCAAAAGATCCCAAGCAGCAGAACAACTTGTGTGAGCAAAGAACAGTAAAAATGTTAAAGCAACTTTATAGGAACAAACAAGCCATGAGGCTGGAGTATATTGAATAAATGCTTTGCACACTGCTGTAATGAGATTCAGCTGACCGAGACATTTGTATGGGGAAGGAATCACGGCCTCATTGCAATCAATGGACAAGGTGCCACCGACTAATGGAGCTCTGCTTTCGTGATGTTTGTATTGCAACATAAGCCAAGATGCCTGTGAGCTGTCAAAACCCTTTAGAGCCATTTGTCCCAACAACCCCACAGTATCATCCCCTAATACTCTATTATGCAAAGAGACCCCTTTTATTTTTATTAGAGCTAATTCACCAGATGGCTTCTCCCCCCTTCCCCTCCCTGCTTTGATGTAGCAAATGCAAGCAAGTGATTTTGCTGACTACAGATCAAGGCACAGATCGGTGCTATTTGCCATGCACAGAACATGAAAAGCAGAGCAGGGACTGTCGGGCAAATCTCACATGTTTGTAAACAGCGAAGAAACCTTTGCAGACACGTGGGAGGTGAAGCAGCCCCGCTCCCCTGGCGCTGGTGGGCTGCAGGTACAGCTCCTATGGCCCTGCAGGGAGTAGGGTGGGGAAGGGGGTGAATTTCTGCATATTGATGAGAGATTAGACCTGCTGGTGACACTGAACGAAAATTAATGAGGGAGTGGAGAGGCGCCTTCAAAGAGGAAGGAGTAGGAATAAAACAAATGGGTGACTCTGTCCTACAGAAGTGCTGATGGGCATGGACAGACGGATGGAGGTGTTCCAGTGACCCAGCCCAGGTTACAGTGCCATTATCATGGCTTTCTTTTCCCATAATAAGGCTCTTAATTGCAAGTTTTAGCAGAAACAACAACAGAAAGTAAATAAGAGAGCCAGGAAGTCCAGCAGCCAGAAAGAACATAATTAAGAAATAGAAATTCAAACTCCCTACCACTGTGAGCACAGCCTTAGCAATCCTCATAGAAACCATGTCCTTCGCAGGAAAAACCTGTTAAAAACAGAAGAGCAAAAACCACAGTCCCCAAACGTAGTGCAGGCTGTACTTAAAAAAAAGCTCCCCAAAGCAAGTAAATTTAAAGCAAAATAAACCACAGCTTTCTCCAGGCTTGCAATGCCATGCACTGAGGTGAGAATCTGCCCTGGGAACAGTGTGCTCCATTACTGATGGTGCAGCCCTGTTTGTAACAAACTGCCCAGCCCTGTAGGAAGAGCTGCTTTGGCTGGAGGTGAAACCCAAATGCCTACAGCCATCAGGGAGAGGTGTCTCTCTGGAGTGATTTCCCTGCCTGCAGCAAAGGGTGTTCCAAGGACACCTGAGTCAGGTGTGGGGCCTGGGTGTTAACTCCATGTAGTGTCTGCAGTCAGGAATGGTGCACATCACCTTGTGCCACTCACACAGCCTAACAAAGGCTCTCAGGAAAGGCTGGACACGTGTTTTTACAGCATATTACAATGACTGACGTGATTTCAAAAAATATTTGTGCTTTTAATCCGAGACCTTGATTTTATGCAATGCTGAAGGCAGCTGTGCTGGGCTGCAGAACCAGCAGTTGCAGGAGCAGAACACAACAGCATCCTGCTCATTTGTGTGTGTCTGCCTCCTGCATGGGCTCTCTGCTGTCTAATAAGGCTACAAGCCACCAGTGAAGGTTTTCCAGCTGTTGGGACATGTTCCCTGCTACAGATTCCCCCGTGTCTAATTAAGCTCATGGCTCACACTCCCCTTTGGTGATGGTGCTAACAGGTTCTCCTCTCCTGCTGTGGCTGCTTATTTTCGTGAGAAATGGAGTGTAAAATCACTGGGACCTCTGCTGCTCTGGGAGATCTGATTAAAATCCTGGGTTTCAGGATTCATTAGGAAGAGGGAACTGGCTGGCAGACATAATAAGTAAGGCATTGACTTTGCCCACAATCCTGTTGCTCTTGTCAGGAGCCGGGCTGAGGGAACCCTGATGCAGCCCAGGCTCAGGAGAAGAGCCAGAGCCAAGAGCACAACCATCTCAAACAAGCAGCCTCAAAGAATAGAAAGAAGTCCTTGGCATTAAACAGGGTGAAATCATCCCTAAACATATATGCCTTGTTTACTGCCTTGCTCTGGAACTGTCTGCCACACAGTAAAGTCTGTTTCAGTGAATCCCCTGAAGACTGGATTCCCTGACAGTGAGTTTATGTGCACCTTGTAAATTGAGGCAAATGGGTAACATTTTCCAGCTTCACCATGAAGTGTGTTCCTTCCTGGAGAGGGGGATGTGGGAGATCTCAGGACAAAGAGACATGGTACACGGACCAGGGAGATCTGATGCTGCCCACAGCACCTTTCTTGATTATTTTTTAGTCAGTATTTGCACAGCCATAGAGGATAAAGGGATTTGTGGGCCTTGGAACCTGCTTAAAGTCTGTGGGAAGACACAATCCTTGCTCTCCATTTTGCATTGCTCTATAAAGCAGCACAGCAGTGGGAGTTCAGAGCCCTCTTTCTGGGAGGCAGCAGGGCTTCCCCACCACTGTCCATATCTGGGGAGCCATGGAGAAGCCCCCTGAAACCCATAAGCCATTTTCTGCAAAAAGAGAGACCTCCCCACTGAAGAGACCAGGGAGTCCCTCTTACTCAGTAAAAATTGTCTTTCACCCCCCCAAAGATGAAACTGTGTAAAATCCTTCTACAGTGCTCTTGGACTTGTCCCATCAGAAGGCCCCAAGTTCTTTTTCCCAGTAACACCAACAGATCTGAAAGGGAGTTGCTGTTTTTTCTGTTTCTTTCTCACAGATTTTTTTTCCTGGCAACACCTCTCCAGAGCAGCACGTTTTCACAAACAAAGTTAAACTGCTTGGTTTCCATTAGTAACATGAGCAGTAAAAATAGAGGACAGGTGTTTCTTAGGAGGTGTGAAAGATTAACGGGATTTTCTTGGATTGTGGATGATGCTGTCACTGTAGGCTATCTGCTTTTTTTTTCCTCCACCAAAGAATATAGGAAAATTTTCAATAGCATTTACTGGTGCTTAGTGAAGCTCAGGCAGGTTTGAGCCTGCTGTGCCTGCAGTTGCTGCAGGCAAAGTGGAATTGCAGCAAATAACCCCCTTCTTTTCCCATGTGGATCCAAGTTCTCCTTTCAGACATCTCAGCAAACCCTCAGGAGCAATTCCCTCTGTGGAAGGAATTGCACGAGGGATGAAGGACCCCAACAGGAGCAGCTGAGACCTGATAGAAAAAATAAACAGGAAAGTCCCCCAACTCCTGTGTGATGTGAGTTTAGCCCTTCATCTCCACAAGAGTTTTTCATCATCTTGAGGAAAAGGTGATGCTCTGTGTGAAAAAACATGCCTGTAAAACATGTTAAAGATGCATTTTCCCAGTTCCCATCCTCGAGATTCCCTGCACTAGAAGTCTGGAAGACTTTTCCACGCACCTTTCTCTGAGCATCTTCTCCCAATATCTCTCACTGAGGGTTTGCCACAGCAGCTAACAAGTGGGAAGGGCAAGGAGACAGGATGGCTTCAGCCCTTGTGAGTTTACCTTCCTCTCTGTGCCAGAAGGGCTGTGCCTGTGCACTCCATAGGCTGTGCAGAAGGGCATTTTCCATAATGCCAACCAGCATCAGCAAATGTCATTAAATACCCCCTGGCATCAAATGCACAAACAGTCTGAATGAAGCAACTGGGCCCCACAGTTGTGTACAAATGTTAAATATCGTGCTGAACCAGCTAAAGGCACCTCTGCGTGCGAAAGCCAGCCTGGCATTTCCCCCTCCTCCCTTGCTTTGTTTACCTCCCCCTCATGTCAAATGGTGTATTAGGGCTGTAGTGTAACAGTCAGCATTTGAACTTCTCCTTTGTAGTGAACAGTGTCAACAGACTGCTTTTCCTGATGAAAAGATCCCGAGCCCATAAATATCACCCTGGCGTGCTGTACGTTGCTCCCATTGTATAAATCTCCCCACAGTGCTCACCTCTGCTCCTGTATCATAGCGAGATAAATGTGGTGCTTAAGGCCTGATTTATTCAGTCAAAGGACAAATAGTTTGATATCAAAAGGAGCTTCGCAACAATTATCATGACAGGCAAGGAGGATTAGCTGTTGTGATTTTCGGTGTGGCATAAGCAGGCAGGTGCTGTTTTTTGGGCTGCATCCCTCCCCCACACCCCTTCTCATTAAAGAGATAGTTATTGTACTGCTGTGAAAAGAGCAGCTGCTGTGCCTGAATTTCCCTATCAGCCACTGTTTCTAGTGTCGGTATGAATTGGGGACACATTGTTGGGCTTTAATTAGCCCTGAGTCCCACCACCACAGGGCTGCCCTGCTCTGACACACACCCCATGATGCTTGCATTGAATGTGCATTCATCTCCTCGTTCCTGATGGCTGGGACACAACCTCTCCCAGGGAAAAAAAAAAAAAAAAAAAAAAAAGATACCTTTATAGAATTTGCAAAATGCCTGGCTTTATGCTAAGCAGCCAAATTAAATATAACCTTCGCTCTTGACTTCTCTGAGTCCCATTATAACTTTTGAGATCTTTGCTGTTGGTGCTGACTCTAAGGTTTCAACTGATGAAAACCTACTTTCAAACAGATGAAAAACAGTTTCCAAACCTGAGTCTAAACTTCATGGGGTAGCAACGTTTGACAGGCGTCATTTGGCACTGACTTCTCGCAGGGATTTGTGTGAAGTTGCCTTGTGAGGAAGAGCGAGCACATTAAGGCAGGGAGGGTTGCCAGCAAAACTAAGAATGACAGATCCCACATAATTACTGTGTTTTCACTGTTATCACCAAAGGTTAGTTTAAACACAGAGAAAATCCTAGAAACTGTGGACTATCCAGAGGATCAAAACAGTTGAGGCACATTTATTGGCAAGATGCAAGAGTCTCTCAGCACCTTCCCTGATCACAATCCTGTTTGCCTCTTTGCTCAGGTGAGAAGAGTAGACCCTGTTTCCAGACCTGGGATATTGCCAGCTGCCTTCTGTTGTGATCCTGGTACCTCTGCTAAACTGAAAATTTGGGCCAGGTCAGGATAGGGACAGGGCATTTCTGTAACACAGCACAGTGCTTGTGCAAAGCCTTCCTGGTGGCCTGCTTCTGATTATGACCAAAAATCAGTTCCTGCATAAGGCTGTGAGAGCTGGAACCAGTTGCTCCAGTAAAGCCATACTGGAAGGAGTTACCAAAGCAATTATGCTGGCTGCCTATATCCAGAGGAGGTGTTTTCTGCAGCCTCACTCTAAAAACACTTCAAACTCTTAAGTACATTGTGCTTACTAAAAACCCCCAACCAATGCTATTTTTTTTAGCCTTTACCTCAGACTGCCCCTGAAAACACAAAACACCTGAGGAAAAACAAAAGCCTTGCTGAGCCCTGAAGACTTAATCCCTCTGCAAATTTCCTGCCAGCTGGTAGGAAGATCTTTGCAGCACGGTGATGTTTTCACCTGCTGTTTGTGTAGCAAAGATGTGAGCTGGAGTATTTTTGTGGGGAAGTTTTGCCAGCCCAGACTCTCCCACAGGGAGTGCTCTCCGACCGAGAGAGGCTGTGCACGTGCATGCAGGGAGACAACAACAACAACAACAAAAAAAGTCCTGCTAGAAAAATATTGCAGGATTTCTTAGGTTGAGAGTGCAGAGATGTTCCAAGCAGCCTTGAACTTCAACCAAAATCCTGATGTTTGCTGCTGGGTTTTTTTTTATCACTTTCGTCTCTGTTCTGCTTGGGGAAATTCAAATTTATTTTCCCCTGACTGAGGTGTGTTCAAAGTGGTGCTGGTATGGACTCAGTCACACCTGGTCCGTGGGAGATGAATTTGGCTCAGAGTTGGTACAATGTCAGTTATTGATATTCTGTTAGTCTTCAGCTTGAAGGTGCACGGATGTTATTTTACTACTTCTTTTGAGGAGATCGATTCTAAATCTATGTTTTTCATTCTGCCCAGACCATACCTGCAAAAATAATAACAGCAGAGTTAGTGTCTTCCCAGTGACTGCTGAACTCTCTAACACAGCCTCTACAGCCCCATAACAGTAGCTGGCATCAGATCACAGCACTTGATTTAAACTCCACTCCTTGTTCAATAGACCAAAAATAAAAATAATGCTGAGAGATGAATCAAACCTGAGTTTGTGGATTTCAGGGTTTTTTTTTACCCCTTTCCCTGAACATAAAGAACAAAATATGTTTTTTAGTCTAGATGACTTTTCTTCCAAAGAGATGAAAACAAAAAGAAAAAGAAACTAGTACCAGGTCCTCCAGGAACAGATGAGAGCACTGACTCGCTTTGTAACATTTCTCATGTGCACTGAAACATCCACTGTGCGGTCTTGCTGAGCAGGAAGTAATTTCCCCATCCTGCAAATATATGTGGGGTTTTTTTTTTAGATTGAAAAATAATCCAGACCTAAAGAGAGTAAAAGTGTCAAAAGAAAAACATACATGAGAAAAAAACCTGAAAAAGCCAGTACACATCTCAGAAATATTTCCCTTTGACTTGAAGCATCCCTAGTTTTACAATAACTTTAGTATCACTAGAGTAATTAATTTTCTAGACAGAAAGAGCAACCAGCATATTTTTTGTTTTAATATGCTGCTGGTAATTCACTGTTTCAAAACCCTCTTCTATAAAGGGGAAAAAAAGGGAGGGGAGAATGAAAAAGCAGAAAAATGCATCAAAACTGACCATTTCCCACAAAGCCAGTTTTCATTTCTGCATATCAGCATTTTTGAGCAAGACAAAGCACTACACAACTTTCTTGAGCAGCTCTATTCAAGCAGGACCCGAGGCCAGCAGGGACCCTGCTTTAATGTCATGATGTAGCTGTGGAGAACAAAATGATTCTCTTTCCCCCAGCCTGTGTAGCAGAGAAATTATAAAAGGGGGGAATTACTATGGTAATGACCACATAGCTGCTGCGTGTTTATGCAGATTGATGACCGAGGAGCCAAATCCCAGGGTCTTCACGTCAGTAAAGCTCTGCCTGCCTCCTAAAAATTGCAATCCAAAGAATTTGCCCAAAAAATTGAGGGAGAGGGTTTTTTTAAGTGGATTTGAAAATATTTCAGTGGCATATAAGAATGAGCCCCATTCTTCTTATACCCGGGGATGTTACTTGGAACAAGTCAGAACTGCTTTTCCTAAATGTGGAAGGGGAAACTACCCCAAGTCCCCTGGCAATGGCCATTGCTTAGCCTGGGATTAAACAATACCCATTCAAGCATCAGGATTTTCAGGGTTAAAATGACAGGGAAGAAAATGGGATCTTGCCTGTTCCAGTTCCCGGTAATGTCTAGCCAAGCTGACAGGAAAGATAAAGTTCACTCTTCCCTCCACTTAACCAGTGCTGGGAAAGAGATTCACACCCAGGAGAAAAGGAGACATGGCATCAGTCGTGACTTCTTGGCATAAATGAAAGGAAATTTTGACAGGCATAAAAATGTTATTTTCTCATGGAAAGCTGCTGCTTCAATACACGAATGGGGATGCTTCTCAGGAAAGCAAAAGAAAGGGGAAAAGAAAAGAGCAGTCTCGGTCTGGTGCCAGTTTATAATAATCCACAGTATTGCCCATTTCTCACTGCATAATGATCTCGGGCAATGGAAATGATGAACTCTTATCTCTGGATCCACATTTTAAACATCAAAATAATTGGGCCAAGGAAAGGTCATCCCTTCCCACTGCTGTTAGCCGTCCTCCTTCCCTGGCAGCCCAGGGCTCTTGCAATAGCTTTTAGCACCTTGGAAGGATTCACATTGCTGGTAAAACCAGAATCATCCTGGGAAAGGGGCTGGGAGACTGCTGGTGTCTGCTGGGAGCTGGAAAATGTGGGCTGCCACATGCTACTGGACATCCTTCAAGCACCCAGCTGTGAGCTACCTGCCACGTGCTGGGCTGTGGTGCAGTCAGCAAGGCTTGGTCCCACATATAAAAAGATAATCCCAGGATCTCACTCAGCCATACTTTGACCTTAGCTTGGGCAAACACCTAATCTTCAGCTTTGTCCCCTTTTGGAGACCCTACAGGCCAAACCCATGGCCTGAATAACAAGGTGTGTGGAGCTGCCCTGACCTTATCCTGGCTGGCTCTGCGCCCCTTATCACTAACTCCAAAGACGGGTCTGTGGGGGCTCCTGTCCCCCTCACTCTGCTTTATCCCCCTCTGTATGTCTCAGCACTCACCCATTTTGACTCTGAAGAACCCACACACACCTCTGCATGACCTTTATCCCATCAAGTTCTCCTTTTCAGCTCTGTCCAGACAAACCTATAGGCCTTAATCCTAAATCTTGCTAGTGAAGACCAAAATGTGACCCAAACCCAGGACAATGTGAAGTCCTACTCTAACCCTAGGCCAGGGCTCACTAAACACCTACACCCCCCCCCTCCCCCAACCCTCAGATGCTTTCCCCTATTCCTGCCTGACTTCAAAGGAACCCATCTTTAGATGTTTCCTCTAAGCCCTGCATCTTTTTTCCAAGCCCTACAAGCCCTGAGCTGGGGTTCAGTACAGCATTTATAAATCAGCCACAGAAAGAATTGCCCCTGCAATGGCTGGAGCTCTTTGTCCATCTGTGTGTGCATGTTTGTTTGCTTTGCACACACACAGAGCGTGCACAGGCACTCTCAGTCTGTGCTCTGGAGAGGAGACAGCAAATCTGCATTGCCCAGAGGCCTGGGGTGAGATTAACTGTAGGACCTGTGATTTGTTGCTACCTGAATGGTGTGCATGCTGTCAGTTTGGTGTGTCTTTATTTCTAAGTGAGTCATATTATACAAATCAATTGCTAATTCAATTAATCATGAAAAACATGCAAAAGGACATCTCCAGGAGCTGATTTAGAGCATGTTATGTACGGGTGATTGAGCAAAGAAAGTTAATCTGGGTCAGAAGACTTTGATTTTTAATTCTTAATGTCACAGATTTCCATTCTTTTGAACTAAAATCTGACTTACAATTTATTTTTCTGAGGGTGCAGCTTTATAGCTCCATTGACATTGGCATGTGTGGTCATGCATACAGAGTCTGTTCTCTTTTGCCTGACGAATAAGAGCTTTTATGCATGCACAGATCAATACAAGCTTAAGATCTATAAAGGGCTGCCTGGCAGTATTCATATGCAGGACACAACTCATTGCATTTATCCACAAAGTTGTTTACAGGAGATTAAATTATGATTTCATTGCATTCTTCTTTCTCCATTCTGTGAGAAACGACAGATTTTGATCTTCTGTGTTGCTTTGTAGTTTCTGGCCAAAATCTTGCTAAAAAACCCCCCCAAAAAACAACAAACCCAAAACCAACCCAAAAAATCCAGGTGTAGAATGTATGAGTTTGTTGTGCAAAATAATGCTTCCATCATAATTTGCATGGAAGACACCCCAGGAATTCTACTGTAAACAATTGTTTGCACTTCTTGCAATGATCTAATAGAGGTATAAAATGACTACAGTCCATTGTGGGGAAAACTCACAGGGTAGATTCCTCCTGGAGGTCTGAATTAGAAGTTTTCAGGGTGTAGGAAATTCAGCCATGACAAATCAAGTGTCAAAGATTTCAGGCTTAGATGCTAATATATGCTTTAGTCCAAAATAGGATGCCGAGTTCCCTCTTGACAGCATGAAAATCTGACATTTCTGTTTTGTGGATAGAAATGGGGCTATAAATAACATGTGAATGCACAGAGTTAGGAGAAGAGGTGCAAGAAGCTTCACTTGTCACTGAAACTATGAGCAATCCTAGCCCCTGCTTGCCCTTGAACATGTGCACTGCTGCCTAGCTTTTGGGAGAGCCCTGGGGACAGTGGGACCCTGACACAGGGCTGTCTCCTCCCTGTGTCAGCTGCCAGTTCCTGATTCCCTGCTGCAGCCACCCTGACCCAGCCAAAGTGACCTTGGCCACTCATGAGGTGATTCACCTTTCTGATGGAATTCACAGCATTGCTCCATCTGAGAGAGATTCCTTGGGTTTGTTGGGAGGGAGGAGTACACAGCCTGCACGGGGCAATACCACAGCTCAGGTCAGGAAGGGATGCAGCTCTGGGGCCCAGATGGAGTTGTTAACTCTGTTTCTCCATCAGGCTTTTTCACTCAGTCAGCCTGGTTGCCAGACTGGAGCTGGTTGCCATCCTGGCAAATCTGAGTTAACTCACCTCTGAGAGGTGGTAAAAAGCTAAAGGGATCTGCAGGGAACCATTACATGGAGTTTAGCAGGCAGCTGCTAGACTCCCTCCCATATGTGACATGTACAGTTTGGGTTTTCCCAGATAAAGCACAGCATCATGGAATTTGAGAAAGCCACAGGCTGGGAGTGATCTCAGGGAGTCCTTAGTGTGATCTCCTGCTGAAAGTGGTACCAGCTGTGAGACAAAAAGACTTTCACAGCGGGTGCTCCAAACATAGGACAAGGCTCCAAAACTGGGTGGATTGATTTTTTAGGAAATACATGATGAGTAGCAAGAGATATGATTATTCTGGGAAGAAAGCTATTTATTCCAGATGAGGAGAAATCCCTAAAGGACACAGACTCTCTTCATGACTTTGAAGAAGGTCAGCAGCTGAGAAGCTGTGCATGGGGAGGTTTCCAGTTTCAGAATGAGATTTTCTTCCAGCATAATTGAATATACACTTAATGCAGGGGGTTGGAAACAAATGCAATAAGGAGGTGAGTACAGCATTCCCAACACTTCATAGAGCAGAGCTACTCAGAGAACACGAGCAGGTAAGGCAGGTAATGGTGATGCATTCCATTGCCACTCATCTGGGTAGAAATGGATGGGGCTGCTCTCCTTCTGAAAGGCATGGAAGGACTTGGATGGATAATCAGAACACAAAAATAACCCTACAAGAAGAGCACAAGCTGCTGCCACTCTTTGTAGCCATGCACCCACACTGCTGCTTCCTCAGAAGGAAGGTCAAACAAATTTTTGACAACAGAGGTGGGAAAGACTAAGAAGCCACTGAATCCATCTTCTTGTTCTCATTCCATTGGCAAAACATGATTCTCTGTTTAAAGTTAAATTAAGCTTCTTGAGACCACCAAAACTGATTTGTAAAACAATTAACCCAGCTGTCCGTGGTGGGCCTGTAACCAGGATAGTGCAGAGAGGCCAAGCCCTGAGGAAGGCCAGACTAAAGCTGTACAAGAATTTTAATCTTCTGCCTTTATATTTCTGCAGTGTGTTCTGAACAGGTCACCATGTTCTGGAATTTTCCCAGCTAAGTGCAAAAGTTTTGGTGATTGCTTGTGTGAAGTATGTTATCCAAGAAAAGGTTTGAAAAAAGGTGCATGTTTCCCTATCAATCACCCTCTGCATGCATGAGCACATTCAGTGCCTTTCTCCTCCTATAAACAGTTCATTGAAGATTTATTCCCCATGTACTTCCTATTCACTGACTGGCAAGTCAATGTGACAAAGGTTATATTGCTTATTTCTTTGTAGATGCCTAATAAGAAGATGAAACAACTTCATAACCAGAAGAATTAACCACAATGACTCCTCAATGCAGTTGGTGATCTCACCCAATGGCCAGTTAGGTCAAGAGTAATTTTGGCCTTTGGCTGTAATTTACAGCTGCCTGCACAGCTGGAAACTCTGATGATTCTCTACAGAATTCTTCCCCAATGTTGATACAAGATGTGGTGCACTCACACACTTCCTGCTTGTAAAGCTTTGGTTCTTTCATTTAAAAAGACCCAATGATAAGGTTGGAGCCTCCCACGTTCCACGTTTTGCTTTGATGAATGTAATTAGGAGAAGGGATCTTTTCTCTAAATATCTAGCTTTATATAACCTGGAGCTTGCAGTACTGCAGTGGGGTCACAAACTCCTCAACTTTGGACTTCTCTTCACTCATCCTTTTGCAGCTGCTCTGCCACACGTGGGGATCTGCACATTCAGGGCACATCTCCCACTGACATGACTGCTCTGCCTCAGGCCTGCCAGGGGAGTCTCCTGCAGACTCCCTCAGGAATAACTGTTATTTAGGTTTCTTTGTGTTTTATTAGGTTTTATGTTAATATGCACTGTACATTTAATTAAAGATCCTGCAGGATGGCTGAACGCTGAAATCAGGACCTGAAATAGGTTTGGTCTTGGAGTCAGTTTCCTCTTGGGCTGCAGTGTGGTGCTGATACCCAAAAATCAAGCCTGTCTCTTTTCCCCTGCCTTTTTCCCAAATCTCAGCACTTCCCGCAGTGGCAAATGTCTCCTTTGGCTTCCTGGGGGGAGGATAATTCTCCCACAATAGACACTGATCTCTCATTAGACTCCATCCTGTTAGTTAAAAGCTGTTTTTACTCAGACAATCCAGAACTCATTTCCAATCTTAAAAGGGTACACTGTTGGATACTCACCGAGGGTATAATTTTTAACCACTCTGTTTACTGAATCTACAAAAGTAGTTATTGGAGCTGTTTGTATACAGTAATTTTTCCTTAGGCTCCCAAGAGCAAGAGCAGGTGACCCAGCATTGCTAACTGTGGTAAAGTTTTTCCTATTCAAAGGAGACAATATTACCCCATTTGACAGAAAGTCAGTTCATGCCACGACAGCCTGAGGAGACCCTCTTGGAGTTGTGCAGGGCAGACAGGGCAGTGTCCCAACCAGGGGCTGTCCCTGCATCTCCTCTCTGAGTCAGGCACGTGCAAAGCCACTGGATCAGCTCTTGGGGCAGACTCACTGGATGACCTGCTGCTTCCATGGAGATAAAGCTTTAAATCTTAGACATACAGTAAAAAACTTCCACCCCATCAGGACACCAAAATGTAAAGAGTGATCAGCTCATTGTCCTGTTGTGTGTGTACATAAACACAGACCTTGCCAGGTAATTAACTGGCATATGACTGAATGAAACCCATATTTTAACTCAACACTGCATGTGTTCCTTACAGCTGCACTGTAGCTTAAGCAACAGGTATTGAGTTTTTAGAAGGTATGGGTGACACAGCTCAGGACTGGACAGGTACAAGAATTTAAGGACCTATCTGGAGCAGAATAGTTTCAACTGGCTCAGTCTGTCCTGGCTTGTCACCCTCCTTCCCTGTGCCACCATGTCTGCACCCATGGCCAGGGATGCTGTGGCTTCAAATTAATTCAGCAAAAGGCAGAAAATTCTTCTTTCTGGACTGTGGTCAGCACTCCATGTATGTGTACCTGAGTGTGTGAGAGTGAGCACTGGGACCATCTTTGGCATCTCCAAAGATTCACAAAGACCCACTAAACTGGGCCCTGGATTTGGGGCAGGGAAGACCTTTATGGCCAGAAATTTTACACACAGGCCCTAATCAATTAAGTAGCTGGCCTTTTATTTTCTCCTCTTAATGAAGTGACTAATAACTTTTTTTTGATGAATATTCTTTTCTTAATACTTTTTACACCACTCTGCTGTTTCATTGTCTTTTTAACAATGCCAGCTGCTTCACTTCAAGAATTGGTTTTCTGAAAGTGAAATGCCTCTCATCCTGAAGCATCTCTGGATGGTATCCATTATTGATTTGGAGCTACAGTAGCTGTCTCTGACTCCCTGAGCCACTTAGAGCATTTCTCCTTCAAGATAATAAGCAGCAAAAAGAAAGGAAGAATCCAAGGACTGGCTCTACACTATGACTGTGCATGCCAGGCACACCTAACAGCATGCATACCAGGGCAGCTCCATTCTCTTCCATTTCCCTGGGGTGCTCTGGGATATTATTTGATACATATTTTACCCCTTAGAGAGGCTCAGAACACATTCACTGAGCACAGTGCATAAATTTTCAAAAGGAGCAGTTTTGACTGACATGACATTGGCTCACAAGGAAAAGAACACCCTTTCCTTGCAAAGGACATCAGCTGTGAACAGTTTCCAAAATACAGATGGTACTGGGAACTCTGAACCTCTACTTTCCTTTTTATATCCTCAGGCAGCAGAGACAGCCCCATGCCAGTTGGCCAAGTACCTCCAGGCTAAAAATATCTCTTCTTAACCAGAGCTCTTGCTGCAGATGCTGTGAGAAAGTGACAGCTGAATTTGTTGATTCTCCATGGGAAATCTCCTTGGCAAGGTTTTGCTAATGGCCAAGGATGCCACACAATGTTCATCTCCTGGGATGACAGGGAAGAGCAGCATGTGGGCCAGAGAGAGCTGCCCACAGCTGGGTACAAATGCTTCTAGTTTGACCTCTCATTCCAGCAGCTGAAGCATTTAGGTGGAAAATGAAGAGGTGGAAATGCTTCTTGGCCTATTTAGATGTGGAAATGCAGAATTAATAAATGCCCAGGAGATCATCTGCAATTCTGCCATCCGTACAAATTATGTTGTTACTGACTGGCCAATGAGAGCTCTGAGCCAGAGACAATGCCCCTGTGCAGCCAGCAAAGAGCTTCAAGAAGAATCAAAATTATGACCTGGACAGCAGGGAGCTTCATTCTTAGCTTGCAAACAATCAGCCTAAAATAGATCTTTCCAAACTAACCCATCTGAATGCAGCACTCTCACAATGGACTAAGGATGGACAGCCTGAGTGCTACATGTGAGACTGTGGGACCACCCTTTTGGGACTTGGACACCCGACTGGTCACGGTTGTCTGAAGGCCTTGCACTCAGAGGGGTGCTGACAGTGTGTGTAAACATCTCTACTCAAGTTTTTGGTCAGGAACTTGACAACAGGGAACAAACAGGCTGAATTGCAATGTGAAGTAGCTGCTGAAGTCCTTGTTGTCCTGGAGGTACCCAAGGGGTCGTGACTGAACTTCTTTGGCACAGCCAGAGGAAGGCCAGTGGGAATATTTCTATCCCTGCTCCAAACAAACACTGTTCCTGGCTGCAGTGCAGTGGAAATACATCTGAGTCCTTTGCTTTGCTTTGTCTCTTATTTATCTGCTCAGATCTCATTAGTAGACTCAGTAGCAGGAAAGCTTTGTCCTTGTTTCTGTTTGTTGGGGTTTTTTTTATTAACACACAGCCTTTCTATGACAAGCCCTAATGAAGGTTTGAATAAAAACAAATAATCTTATAGTAAGCAATAAACCTGTCTAATGAAGATGGAAGGTGTCTGGATTGTGCTTTCAGAGAGGTGTGCCAAGGCAGCCACAGGGCTGTGGAGCACTGACAAGGCCAGGTCTGCAGCAGGGCTAATTTCACATGCTATAATGGCCTTGCAGAGGGCTTGTGCTTAGCTCTTGTTTTTTGGGCATTTGGCTCAAAGCTGATAGCAGATTTCCCCAAAGGAATCAATGTGCTTTCTATTAAAAGAAAAAACTGATATTACATGTCACAGTAATTGATGCTGCCTCTTTCTAATTATGTCTTTTTCCAAGTCCTTCTACTGCTTCCTCTTCCCTGACACCTTTGCCTGCTGTTTATTGAGACTGCCTGCAAGCAGGAGCAGAACAAACCTGCCAAAGGCACAAGAGTCCCCCTGGGATTTCCCACTTTGTCAAAAGCTGCCAAGTTGCAGGTGGGAGAAGCACGCTGGCAGTGATGTCATGGACACTAAGCTCACCCCTGCTGAAGGCTTTAAAAGCAGTATTTCCACATGAAAAAAAATAGACAAATGCAAACCTCATGACAAGGGAAGAGAGGATCTAAATAGGGAAGCAGAGCTGCCTCCTAAAGCAGTCTGCAGGTCTTGCTTCTCTGTTCTCCTGCCTCTCCCCTTAGACACACTGGGAATGGGGTCCAGACATGGCTGGGGTCTGGATGCCACCTGCCCCATTCCCTTGATCCATGTGTTTGCAGGGGGCACTTCCTCCAGCTGTCACCCTGTCCTGGTTTCAGCTAGGGCAGGGTTAATTTCTTCTCAGTAGCTGTTACAGTGCTGTGTTCTGGAGTCAGAATGAGAATGGTGTTGATAGCACACCGACGTTTTGGTTTTTTGCTAAGTTGTGTTTATCCTAAGTCAAGGACTTTGGGTTTTTCCCTTGTCTCATGGACTTGGCTCTACCAGTGAGGAGGTTCACAAAAGAAACTGGGAGGTAGCATAGCTGGGACAGGTGACCTGAACTGACCAGAAGGATATGCCACAACACAGAATGTCATGCCCAGTATATAAACCAGGGAAGTTTCCTGGAAGAGCATCCAACCTGGGCTCAGGATTCTGTTCTGGCATTGGTCAGCAAGCAGTGAGCAATAGCATCGTGCATCACTTGGTTTTTTCCCTTTTTATTATAATTATCATTATCATTTACTGTTATTGCTGTATTTTACTTTATTTTCAATAATTAAACAACTTTTATCTCAACATACAAGTTTCACTTTGATTCTCCTCCCCATTCCATCAGGGTGGCTGTGAGGAAGAGAGGGGGGTTGAGCAAGCAGATCCATGGTGCCTAATTTCCAGCTGGGCTTAAAACAACAACAGGTCCCATCATCACCAAAGGCTTTTCCCAGCAGAAAGGGGAAATATGAAGGGTTCTTGTGGCTCTGAACATATGCTGCAGCAGGGGGGTTTTCTCTGGCTGCTCTGAGCAGGTATGTGTCCCACCACTGCTCAAAGACCTCTGGGACACAGCACCAAGGGTTTGTCTGCTTGACCCAAGTAAACAGGTTGAAGATATCCCTTTGAGGGCCCCTAAAGGGAGCCCAGAGCAAACAAACTTTGAGAAAAACATCACTGCAGTGGAAAGGGACATCATGGTTCTACCATATTGTGTCCTTGTTTCCAAGACCCCAGTAAAATTAGGAGGAGGAGGAGGAGGAGGACAGAAAGTCTGGATGTGCCACCGAAGTCACTGCAGAGTCCCTGTAATCAGCAATGAGCTTCCTGAATCAAAGTGTCCGATTAAGAACAGTTCAAACATTTCAGTGTCTTCTTATCCAGTATCCTGCTCTTGGGTTTAGCCAGGTTTTAGCATCTTTTTTACTGTCTTAGTTGGTCAACAATGCCTTTGCTAGAAAAGATGGGGAAGGGTTGGAACATCTCATATCAAACAGCATTTTTCCTTGGCAGTACAGTAAAAGTGTTAAATCATGGCTTCAGCAATTGACTCAAAACTCACAGGTAACATCCCTAACTGGGACACGAAGACAATTTTTGGTCACTAAATTATTCTTACTGCTGCTGGATGGCTGAAGAGCCACAATCATAAAACCCAGCAGCAGGCACTGGAGACAGATTTAAGATAAATAATATCCTGACCACAGCATTGTTTGGAGAAGAGCCCTATGCTTTCTTTTTCTTTTCTAAAGGAATAGAGCAGACTGAGGTGATGGATGTTCCCTTTCCTGATGCAGCTGATTCTGTGTCCCCCAAACCACAGGTCACTGCGGTTTCATTTAGATCTGCAATCTCTTTTCTCTGGGGCTTTATCCTAGGAGTTGTTATTTCAATACAAACAGTTTGCACGAAGTGTCTGGGCAGAACAGAGACCCGAGGCTGTCACTGGCATCCATGACCACAATAACCTTGCATGAGGAAGGCAGCAAAGCCAACAGCTAAGCTATCTTATCCTTGGACAGCTGCAGGGTTCCAACAACCCTCATTATACCACATTCTCCTCCAGGGAGTAGACACCAAAAAAAAAAAAAAAAAAAAAAAAAAAAAAAAAAAAAAAAAAAAAAAAAAAAAAAAAAAAAAAAAAAAAAAAAAAAAAAAAACAAAACAAACAAACCCAAAGTAATTTATAATATGTTCAGACTGACACAGGAACACATACACTGCACAGTACACTATTAATTGTGGGATTCTTTTTTATGCCATATAATATTGATTTTCCTGCAGATAACCAGATATCATTAGTTTGATTAATGCTACCACAGCTTGGAATAACTGGCTGGAAAGTTCAAACTAGGGCATTTTTCAGAAGAAAAAGATAAAGCTTAGCTCAGACTTCTCTGTTCATACCTGGAAATATGCTGGCCAGAGGGTTTCAGGAGTGTTAAGCTAGACAGTTAAGAAAAAGCTTGGTGGAGGAGAGCTGGAACTGCACTACACAGCCTGTCTGATAATGTCAGGCGGTTCAGCCGTACTCAGGGCTGAGTTTATTTTGGTACCAAACCCCTAGGTTTTCTTTCTAACAAAGCTTGTCACATTTGCAAGCAGAGCTGAGTCACACAGGCTGCCTCAGCCAGAGCTGAGCTCCTGTGCTGCTGGGTGTGCAGGCAGTGGGGTTATGAACACTCATCCTCTCTGATTGCTTCAGAAGGAAAAGAAGCAGACGAAGCTCCCAGGGACTGCTTTATGAGTTGGCTGGTGCTCAGAGAAGAAGTGTGTTGGTTATTGGCTGAGCATGTGCTCTGCCATGCAAAGGGAATCAGCTTTACCCTGCTTGGGGACATTGGCTTTCTCAGAAGAAGAAAATAGTGAGATACATCAAAAGCCCCACTAAGATCCTACAGACCCAAAACAGAGACATCTACTTGAAAAGAAGTGAAAGAAGTCCTGCAAAGAGGGCCAGGGACAGCACACACTGACTGTCTCTGACACATCCTTAAGTTTGTCAATACCACAGTGTAGAAGAAGGTATCTGATAATGTGGGCTGAAACTAGTGCATTAATTGATAGTCTGTCAGCTTAACATCAGATGGCTAATGTGTCTGGACTCCTGTGGTCCTCAGTCTCAAAATAATGGCATAAGGAGCAGAACAGTCACTTGATCATCTCACAGCTTAGGAAATGGAGGAGTAGACAGAGGAATTTGCTTTCTTTTGGCACATTGGAATGTTAAAAATCGTTGTGTGGTTTATAGCCCAGGGGGTTCAACAAAAGACAGGCCAGAGAAGGTGATACTGGTACTTGGGCTTTGATGGGGGGATGGTCACTACACACCAGTGTAGACCATCTGTGAAGATCCCTATATAGCCTTCTAACTCATGGGAACTCTCCCAAATGTAGGGAATCCAAGAGGTCTGTTCTGAGGTTGAGACGTGAGCAATGGTAAAGCCAGAGCCTGCAGGAGGGCAGTGCCTCAGCTCTAGCAATGTGTTCTGTTTAAAGCACAATACATAGGCTTCTCTTGGGAAAAATGAGGCCAATCTGGGCAGGTAGGTCTATCAGGAGATGGCATTGCTCTGGTTTGGTGTATTTCTCACAAAATAGTGCCATTGCCCTTAATGAAGAAGAAACTGCTCTTGGTTTCATACAGAGCCAGATGAAGAACTGACTTTCCACCAGCACAGTGGAAAGCTTGCAAACTTTCTTCCCCATGAGACTTATAGTGTAGGTCTCGTGTTTTCCTTCTCTGCAGAAGGGCTTATTAGTGCAGGCATTAGTCATATGGAACAATTGGTCCCTAAAAACCTGCTGAGAATTGTGCCATTGGCTTCTTTCAGTTCTTCATCAGATGACCCAGCTCCGAGAACATAAACTTAGGTAAGAATCTAACTTGCAGTAACTGACAAATTGAAGTAGGGCTTATTTATTTTTCTTTCCTAAAAATGCCTTTGAAAACTTCCTGAGCATTTGTTGAGGTGTGACTGGTCAGCTGAGTGAGGAGTGCTTCCCAGTTCCTGCCTGTAACACAGAACAAGCACGAGAACAAGCTGTGGGAGCACGAGAGCAGTGCAGATGAGGGTGTCAGTAATGCAAAGTGTATGTGAGCTTTGACTTGAATACCTCTTTGGGTTTTTTTTCTTTGCAATTTAGACAGCCACTGTTTACAAGCTTTTTAACTACCTAATCATTCAAATATCATCCAAAACCAAGAACTAAATGTTTGTGAGTATTGTTGAAAGCAGCAGTTTCACAAACCCAAATGTACCCAACATTTGCTTTGTATTATCCCCACTATACTCACATTTTCCTCTTTGCAAGTCCAATTTTAGCAGCTCTGACCTTGTGGAACCTTTTCTCAGCCACAAGTGTCAGCGATCAACTTCTGTCTCAAAAGAGCTGTGCAATGTAGACTGTCTTTGGTGCCAAGCATCATAAAGTGCATTGATACCTTCTGCTGTTCCACCCTCTAGGCAACCACACCTCATCTGCATTTACTGCTGCAGAGAGAGTGGGGTGATGTGACCAACACTTTCTGCAGGCTGGATGGGAACTGCAGCTGAGGATTTTGTGCAAGTACCAGAACTGCAGAACTGTCTGCCTTCCTTTTGGAGACACGACTGAACAATCACTTTTTTTTTGTTTGTTTTGTTTTGTTTTGTTTTGTTTTGTTGTCCTCATGAAGAAAAGTAAATCTTTTTAACGATTTGCCAATCCTCCAGATAAGAAACTTTGAAACTCCAAAATGAAGTAAAAGCAAGTTTTGAGATATTTAACAGCTACTCTTAGCAATTGTAAGCTACCAAAGATTCATATTCCTTCTACCAGACAGGTTGGCTATAATGAAAACACAGGGTAATGAGATAGGAAACTGTTATCTAGTCAGTACAAACTGTTAACTAAATCAATAAATTACAGACTTGGGAACTTCTGTAGGCTAAATTATTGCTGAATTACTTCTCTGGAGAACTACCTCCAATTTTAAAGTTCATTTCCTTTTACAAGATATTGGGTAGGAGTCTGCAAGGAGAATGGAGCTACTTCATGTATAACTGAAGGAATTTAAAATGCTGAAAAGAAAAATTATGAGTAGTAGAAGTACTGAGCAGTATCTACATTTCTTACAATGTGCAATTCCCAGTGTGAGTGCAAAAGTCATGACTTACAGAAGTGATTTGTGTTTCTGGGATGCTCATTGGAATTACCTTACAAATCCTCATTTTCAGAAAGTACTGAATGAAACATCTGAACAATTAAGCTCCCATAACAAATGTCACAATGAACATTCAGTGCCACTACTCATGTCTGTGACCTCAGCCTTGCTATTGCCAGTAAGTGAGAGATCAGTTCAAATTCTCCACCCACTTTCCAACTGGTGGATTATATGGAGGGAATGAAATCATTCTTTGCTGCCAACTTGATTTTAATTATACATGTCCTAACCTTTAGAAAATTTATTTAGATTTTAAAATAATAGTGTGGGGGAGAGTGACACGGGAAATGTATGCTTGAGCTTACTCTGGGACAAAAGACATTTTCCCCGAGTGATGAGCAGATGTGAAAATGACAATAATACACTCTTGGAACAAAGGGATCATCCAGATGAAGAATATTATGTTTCTGCAGTAGCTTAATCCTGTAATCCTTATATGAAGCTTTGATTACAGATTAATATAATATCAATGAGGCCTTTATCACTTGTGGTGATGAGATAAGATTAAGTGACCTGCTCATAGCCATGGTATATCTGTGGCAAGACTGAAGCTGACCCCATGCTTCCTGACTCTTTGTTTTTGTAAATTTTCAGGTAACAGCTTTTGCCTTTGTCTCAGTCAAAGAGCCATGAATGGAAGGTGAGAGTGAAAGGACCCTGAGGATAAAGGAAGAATTATTTACATCCAGCTGGAGCAGGGCTGGGGGATGCAAAGGGGAAATCTGCAACCTCTAGCTCTCTAGGTGTCACAATCAAATCCCTTCCTTGTGTGGAGCAGAGGTTTCCAGATCACAGCTTGCACTCAGATGAAGTTTTTATATAAGTGAAAATACTTTCATTGTGTCTGCAAAAGGGAGAAATTGGTTCAGTTGATTGTTACATGTCACCTTGAACACCAGCAAGCCAACATTAACAAAACTGGTATCCAATTTGAAATATTTTGCAAACACCTTGTATTTCTGTACTTTTTATTTCCCATCCTCTGTGTGCATCCATATCCACAAAGACTTCACATGGGATTCTCCAAAGCCAAGTTATTTGCAATCAAGAGATACAGGTTCAGTCTCTGAAGCTGGAGGTGAAGAGCAGGCAGAAAAGGCCTCTTGAGCATTTGAATCCATGACCATCACTTTTTCCAGTCTTGCTGCTGCCTATTGGCCCAGTGGTGATTCACAGTATCCATGCTGAATCAGGATTCCCATTGGTACCCACAGCCCCTCATATCTCAGAGTATTTCTATCCTCCTGACTCTAAGTCTGAAGATCACCTCTTTCCCCTCTCACCTTAGCTGGTTAAGAGCACCATGTGGCTCTGACCTGGGATCAAGACAGCAGCTGTTGATTTAGAATCATAGAATCATTGGGTTAGAAGAGAATTTAAAGATCATCTAGTTCCAACTTCCTGCCATGGGCAGGATTTTTTTCTCAAAAAGTGGCTGAGGGTGGGTTCCAGACAAGCAATAAGATGGAGTCAGGTATACACTGGCCATCTCCCAACCTCCAGAGATCTAAAGCCCTCTGAGGTACAGTCCCCTGCCTGCTATGCCCCACCAGCTGCCTTTAAGAGATGAACAATCCATTGTCTTGGAGACTCTCACAGAAGCACAGAAACAGCCCCCATTGAACCCAAGGCCAGCATCCTCATCTTCACTATTGCTACTTCGTTGTCAAGGAAGAGTCATTCCTTGGCTGAGTGTTATAGAATAATCATAGAATCACAGAGGTTAGAAAAGACCTCCAATATCATCAAGTCCAACTGTTAACCCAGCACTGCCACATCCACCACTAAACCATGTCCCCAGGTGCCACATCTACGTGATTTCTAAACACCACCAGGGATGGTGACTCCACTACTTCCCTGGGCAGCCTGTTTCATTGTCCTCATAACCACTGTAAGGGCTCTTACTGTTCCTGAAAGCTCTCCAGGGGCAGCATTCCTCTGCTGAGTTCCCTCAGTGAAGTGGAAACTCTCTTGCTATGGGGAAATTTTTGTGGGGTGTTTATAAAGATCACAGCACACGATAATGCACAGGTGTAATGCATTGTGGCTTCTGGTTTGAAGGACTGAAGTGTGTAAACCATCCTTGTTAGACTGCTGATTTCCCTGGCACATGCTTTTGGAGAGCTGGGTGTTTGCTTCATGTGATCTGACCGTGTGGCAGAACTTCAGAATGCTCTCCCAGAAATGTCTCATTCTAGACAGAGCTTCCTTCATCTGCATCCACAGAAATCCTCACCAGTGGAAGGGGTTCCAGTGTAGTGACACAGGGAGCACTGTGCAAACCTCCAAGGAGAATGGTGTGCAGGGGTGGCTCTGGCAAGCTTTGGAGGAAACCAGTGAAGGGTTATATCCACCAGACAGAAAGGAAGGTCACTCTGGCAGCAGATCCCTACATCCTCCTCTTTTGGGAACTCCTCCCACTGGCACATAGCCATGCCTTGACTCCCTTCCAGAACTACAGCATCTCAGCCAGGGAAAATTTGTACAGAGCCTGAAGGGAGATGGGGAGCTCTGTAAATCCTCCAGCCCAGACTGTTTCTGTTCACCCGTGGCAGCACGCGTTGTACGTCCTGGTATCAATGTGATGAATGTTGTGCTGACTTCTGCATTGTGTGTGCCTTGTACTAAATATTGTCTGCTGGAAAGTAAATAACAGCAGATGAGCAAATGGGGCTGTGATGACATTTCAGTGTCCATAATGTTTCCATCCACAAAATGCAGCAGTTATGCATCATTTTAATGGTAGGAACAGATAAGCAGTCAGCTATCTGTATCCGGAAAATCAAAAAGGAAAGTAACATTAGAGGAAATAGATAGGCAGTGGGTGTTCAAGGGCAATGAGTCATCCTTGCCACAAATAAGGCTCAGAATGAGGAATACTAATAATTAGGCAGCATATTTCAAAAGTTCAGCTCTTTCCTCCTTTCCCAAATTATCTTTTATGCCCTGGGGACTTCTTGGAATGACTGTGTCTGCTTTGGGATGTAGACATGAAGAAAATCCACTGTGGGAAGAAATGGCCAAACAGCAGAGAAAAACAGAGTTGCTCTGTAAAGCTTCTGTTTCCTGAAATTCAGGTGGCTCCTCCAGAGGAAAGTGGCATGATGCTGCTCAGCCAACAGAACAAACACATCCCAGGGAAGGACAGAGCCTGTGGCCACTGAACTCAGCACTTGCAGGAAGCATCAACAGCACCTGCCTTTTCCCTTTCCCCATGATACCTATTCCCCTGAGCTTGCTCCGTTCTGCTCTGGTTCAGGGAACAGAACGAGTCCCTCTAGTGGGTGAATCCAGGAGGAGAGAACGTGCTTCCCATTTTGGTACACTGCCTCTTCCCCTCTCGAGGTTCACACCTTCTGTTTTTCTGAAGCTGCCTTGGGTTGAAAAAAAAGAGGATTTTGACCCTGAATCAGACTGGGTCTCACCCTAGCCTAAATCCCCGACTGTCTGAAGTTGAAATTTCCAAAGACAGATTTGGAGAAAGAATACAGATTCTGCTGTGAAGGCCAGTGCTCTGGCTTCTTGGAAGTTGGAAGCAAAGATAAATGACAGGTGTTTTCTTCACTTAGGAGGATTTGTAGGAAAGAAGCCCTTTTGAACCTTCAATATTTCTGAGTGTGAATCACAGGATCAATAAAGTTGGAAAAGACCTCTAGGTCACTGAGTCCAGCTTATGATGGAGTGCCACCATGCCCACTAAATCATATCACAAAGGGCCATGTCTACCTGTTTTCTGAATACTTCCAGAGATGGTGACTTCACCACTTCCCTGGGAAGCCTGTTCCAATGCCTAATCACCCCTCCTGTGAAAAAAAAATTCCCTAATAGTTTCCTAATAATGACATAATTAACATCCAGTCCTAAAATCTCTGAATCACAGAGATGTTTGGGCCTGTCCTAGATGGAGACTAATCCCTTTCTGAACTGGAATAAGCCTTAAACCAGCAAACACGAGTTCCTGTGAAACTGCAGGGCTGCAGTGTCATCCCTGCTTCCCTCTGCTGCAGAGCTCTGATTGCAGCAGCCTGACTTCAAGCACTGGCGAATGTCATCACTGACACTGCTGTGGTGGGTGCACACCATCATTATAATCTGTATGCATTTAGCCATCCCAGCATGATAAGAGAATGATTAGGAGAATAGTTAGAGAGTAAATTAAAAACTCCCAGCAGTTTCCTGTGTGAAGGTACTAACTTACAGGCATATTTTTCACAGCATTGCTGAAAAATGCCATTAGTTATACCTGTGAATACATGTTAGATTTAAACCCCTGGTGAGAATTTTTATTAACATACAAATATGTTAGGGCTCTTATGCTGCTTAAAATGTAATTAACCATCTTCTGAAGATTAAGGGTGCATAATCATAAAAGAAGTGCACTCTTCTGCATTTAATTCTTCTAATCTGCTTTATGTTGATGTTAGTGTGGAAGAATCATCTCTAGTTTGCCTAAATAGTTTGGGTTTGTGCTGAAGGAAGAAATTGTTATAGGATGCACTTTTAAACTTAAAATTTGGTAGGCTTACAGTCATGGAGGATGATGAAGTGCACTGAGAGATTAGGGAAAAAAATTGCTTCTTTTATTTTTTTGCTGCCAGTTGCAAATGCCCTGCAGTGGTAAAGCTGTGTTTCTGACAGTTTCATTCAGCAGACAAAAAGGAGGATGGGACGGGCACCCCCGGTGAATGACAAGGATAAGAGAAATAAACTTTCAGTAGTCTCCTTAAGTACTAATTTAAACACATAATGTGTCATGTGCGGATTCAACAAGATTTTCTGAGAAGTATGTGGAAAACGAGCAACCAACACAAGGCAGAGAGACTTTTGATTTGCTGGGTTGCAGTAAGAGAGCTGAGTT
This sequence comes from Chaetops frenatus, assembly GCA_013400775.1. Lineage (NCBI taxonomy): Eukaryota > Metazoa > Chordata > Aves > Passeriformes > Picathartidae > Chaetops > Chaetops frenatus. Next base: position 581,647 of record VZTR01002689.1, read on the forward strand.
TGTGAAGTGCACTCTAAAAAACTAAATTAATGATTTTAAGTTGTCATTAAAACGTGCTATTAGAGTAGTCCATCCTCCCAGGGCTATCACAGCTCCCAAGCAATGTCAATCAGGTTTATCTGAAAAGAGGTGAAAACCTTCAGGGCCACAGAGTATTGCTCTTCAGGGGCAGTTTTTCCCTAGCAGCATGATCCATAAAATCATTAGGTAACTTAGAAAGGTTCACAGAAATATTTTTTTGTTCCCCTTCTCTCCTAGCATGGCTTCTTGCAAACTAAGAAGAGATAAAGAAAGAACAGTGCCAACTGTGGGATGAAGAGGTTCGCTGATAGTCATGACTACAGGACTGCACACTGAAGTGGTGTAATAAGTGTGCAGCCTGTTCCTAGCAGAGTCAGTGGGGTGGAAACCCCCATGGGAAACGTGGGATGAAGAGCCCATGCCACTCCTGCTTTTGTGGAGGAGTCAGAGGGGGTGGAGACTGGCTGGTGTTCCATGAAGGCCACCAAAGAAGGGAGTTTCCTCCTCACTCGATAAAGCAGGGGTTCTGTAAGGTCCTGTAGGAAAAGCAGCTTCCAACAGCAATTCTAAAAACTGAAAAGCAATTCCTAAATCATTCAATACAAATTTTTTTTTTTAAAGACAAATTTATGTTAGGGGGTGCTTTATCACTCAGTTCTTTGTGGGGCCAGTAACACCTTGCAGCAGATTGTTGTGGCTGAGTGGACCCTGTTCCAGGGCAGACTGGTGCCAGTGGGGCTATAGGGAACAGTGACAGCCCAAGAAGGGCTCCTTGGCTGCCTCGTGCTTGTTTTCATTATTTCAGAGTGAATGCAGAGGCATTATTGAAAGTTGCTTGTTTTCACTACAGCTTCCTTCTGACAGGTGTGACAGGCAGCACGACAGGTTGCTCTGGGCCCTTCGCCAGGCCGAGCTCTCGAGGCAAAGCTGCTTTCTGTGACTCCCCAAAGGAGGCAGCTGCCAGGCTCCTTGTGGCCACCTGTGCTCAGGGACCAGCGTGCAGCCTGGCAGGGAAACCCTTCCTGTGGAGAGCACACACAGCTCTTCCCCCTTGGTGCTGACAGGCAGCCACAGAAGCTGCTGCCTGGGGAGCAGTGGCAGGGGAAACTGCTGCTTCCTGAGCCAAAACCCAGCACAACAGTGTAGGAATTCCTTTGGAGAAGGATGGCTGTGTGTAAGTCTGTCAGATAAACAGGGAAGGTGATTAAGTGTTGGGAAGTGGGAGACTTGGCATGATGTAAATGCTATGGGTTAAGGAGTGGATATTGTTCTGGTTTGGGTTGGGATGCAGTTGATTTCTTGGCAGTAGCTGGTCCAGTGCTGTGTTTCCAACAGGACTGAAGATTGGGATGTTGCACAAAGACCATATTGCATTTCTAGTCTTTATCTGGCAGTCTTTTACAAAACTGCAGGGAAATACCACAGGTTGTTAAAGCATGAATAGTGTTTCAGATCCCTCTGATGTTTTGTCCCAAGCTGATATTCCCCCCCTGCCTGCTTCCCTGCCCTGGGTGCAGGATGCAGCTCTGTTTCAACAGGTACCAGAAGCACCAGCACAGAGCTGAAGGGAGCTGTCAGATCAGAGCAGGCTTCAGACACATCCACATCCTGGCTTGAACCTAGGCTTTTCTGAGAGGCATTAAGTAGGTTAAATCTTAAAATCTTACTTAAAATTGCAGAAGAGTTGAGTGTTAATTCCCTCAAGATTTTTGAGCGGGTGGAATATATATATCCCAGCCAATGGAAAGGACACCAGATTCCCATTCCCATCTTGTTTAAGGACTGCTTGTGTGAACAACCATGGACAAAGTGCACTTGGGAACCTTAATTCTGAAGATTAATTCTGCTTGCCATTCAATCTTGCACAAAATAAGACATGAAGCTCCAGACACAAAACCAGCCATTCTTCTGTTCTAAGAGTTTGTTGTCAACACAAGACAATAAAATATGAATATTTTAGATGCATAATGCAGACAAATAGGAAATAGGAGCTGAATTGTGCTTCACATGCATGGCTAACTCAGTAATGTTAATGTGATTATCTCACTGAACTTTTGTGCTGTCGCTTAAGGGTAACTTTGCCTTGCTTAGCTGGGGTATACATATTTATTTCACACAGGCCTAATGTCTTTTTTTAAGTTTGTAGAAACAAGGAAGCCTGATTTCCTTCATCTGTTAAAAGGTAGCATCCTTTCTTGGCATTAAAATTTTGGGCATAAAAATAATAAAATGATAGAGTTTTTGGTCCTTGGAGAAGTAAGTAGGGTGGTTAGCAGAACTAACATCCTGGACTTCCAGGTGGCAGATTTTTTCCTGTTTAAGGGATTGATTCACAGAGTCCCTTGGGAAGCAGTGACAAGGAGTTCAGGAAGGGCAAAAGGATTTCGGAAGGCTGGAGATTCTTCAAGAAGGAAATCTTAAAGGTGCAGGAATAGGCTGCATCACAAGGGGTGTCACAACAAGGTGAGTGTAGAAGTAGCACCAGCAGGCAATGCTGCCCCACTATAGCAGCCTGGCCTGGCCGTGATGTCTCTGGTACGAGTGACCTCACAGTGAGGAGCAGGTATGAATGGCAGCAACAAGCAGTGCTGCCACAGGCCAGCTGGACAAGCATCCAGTGGACACAGAGACCAGAGGCTGCACTGGATAAGGGCAGGACCACAAACATGGGCACCCAAGACAGTGCTTCCCACACTGCACCCAGGGCCCAGCCCCTTGCAGGAACACCTTGAGAAGGGCACAGTGCCACCACTGGGACTGGGTGCAGGCTTTGCTGCCTGCCAGCTGCCTAGCCCCCTCTCCTTCCTGCCTGCTGTCTCCTATCCCTTCCTCCCCCACTGCCAGCTCCCTTTGTTTCTTTTCTTCCTCCCCTCCCTTCTCAGCCCCATTGCACTCCTCTCCCTTCTCTTGCAGGTCATAATGGTCTTACTCCTTCTCTACTGGCTTGTGCAATGGATTCTCCATTACACCAATGTGTACCTGGATGAGGACCTCAACCAGCAGAGGACACAGATACTGGAGCTGGCCCACGGGACTGTGGAGCAGAGTGCTGGGTCCCGGGCAGCCATGCTCTGTACTGCCTGGCAGCAGTGGCTGATCTGGGCTCTTGCTGGAATCCTAGTGCTGCTCTTGCCACTCTCCTGGTGGCTCAGGAAAAGGACCTGTGAGATGGACAACAACAGGGACTCAGAGAGTGAAGAGAGTGAGGAAGGAAATCCTGCTGAGATGAATATGATCTGGTTCTTCTCGAGACGCTTCCAGCTGTCAGTGCCGAAGCTGGCCTCCGGGAGACGGGTGGTGCAGGAGCTGCTGAGGGACCTTCTCCATGCCTGCCATAGTCTCTTCTCAGACAGCTTCTTCCCAGTGCTGGAAACAGCCATTGGAGTGGGCAGTGCCTGTGAAGGATGGAGTCCCCATAAGGAGGAGGATGTGGTCTACTGCATGTTTGTGCCCCTGAGGCCTCCCCGTGGGCATGCCTTCCACCTGGAACCAGACACCGCGGCAGAGATGCCGCAGGCGAGCACGCGCATCCGCGTGGAGCTGGTGTGCACTTGCACTGGGGAACCGCCTGGCCAGAACATGCTGTGCTTCCTCCACCACTCTGGGGAGGAGCTGAAGAGAAATCAGGTGGCCAGCCTTCTACACACTGTCTGCACCGGCCCTTACCTAGATGGAGAAAAAATTGCCCTCTGGTTCCAGACGTTTGTGATCTCAGCCTGGCCGGCGCTGCCTCAGTCCCGTCACTACAGCATGAAGGTGCTCCCCTCCTGCCGCTCCTGCAAGATGGAGCTGATGAAACCCTCTGGGAGAAGCCTTTTTGTGGAGACAGTATTCAGTGTGCAGCAAGGTGACTCAGACATCTTCCTGAGTAGCCAGCCTGCAGAGGCCCAGCTCCCCGCGAGCACGACGTGGCTGCAGAGCTCTGCTGTGGCAGAGGCAAAGTTCTTCAAACAGGTCGCCAGGCAGGCCCCAGCCCACAGCTGCCACCTCAAGTGCCTGCGGCTCTGTGCTCGCCTTCTGGAGGGCTCAGGCCTTTCCATCTATGCCCTGAAGACCGCGGTCATGCACCTCCTGACCTTGATCCCTCTGTCAGAATGGCAGCACAGGTATCTCCTGGTGCGGGTGGATGACATCATGTGCTACCTGCGCTGTTGCCTGGAGGAGAAACGCCTCAAGCACTTCTTCTTTGGCAACGAGGACATGCCCGAGGAGATCTCCTTGCCCCCAACCTTCCAAGGGGCACAGCCCTTAAACCTCTTCCAGCACCTGGCTCAGGATCCAGCCGCCCAGACTGAGGCAATGCAGAAGTTTGATGAGCTGCAATATCACCTCTACTTTGGGTTCTGAGTGAGACAACTGTAGAATCACAAAATCATAGAACTGTAGAAGAGTGGAATGATTTGGTTCCCAGGAATATACTTCCAATATCATTCTCACCATACTTTGATCTTCTGGGAGCTTTAGTTGATGTAAAGTTCAGAAAAAATGGTGTGTTAGAACAAACACTGTATCTCTGAGCATCTGTGCATCATCTTGGCATGGAGTGTGGCTGCTCAGCTACCACAGAGTTGGATATTATTTGGTAGAAGACCTGAGGCAATGGGTTCTGGTTTCTCTGATTCCCTACCTATGGCTCCCCTACTGTCCATGCTCCTATGCTGGGGAAATAGGAATAATTTGGTCACCCTCCACAGCTGTAATGTGAGGTTGCACATTAGGAAGAAGCTTTTTGCTGTGAGGCTGCTGAGGCCCTGGCCCAGGTTGTCCAGAGCAGCTGTGGCTGCCCCATCCCTTGGAGTGGTCAAGGCCAGGCTGAATGGGGCTCTGAGAAAGCTGGGCTGGTGGAAGGTGTCCCCACCCATGGCAGAGGGGCTTGGAGCTCTAGATAAACTTTAAAGTCCCTTCCCAGCCCAACATTCCAGGATTCTGTGATCTTGAGTGGTGTCTTTGGACGTGGGCATGAAGCAGGAGCAGGAGGGGAGCCTGTTGCTGTGGGGACCAGCATCCTGGGGCTCCTGGAGCAGGGTGCCACAGGCTGCCTGTGCACAGCCCATGTGCAGCAGAGCTGGGGAAGGCTCTGCAGCACAAATCTGAGGGAGCTGGGGGTGTCTGTCCTGAAGAAAAGGCAGCGCTGGGGGAACATCATTGCTCTCAACAGCTCCCTGACAGGTGGTAGCAAGGTAAGGGTCAGCTCTTTCTCCCAGGTATCAAGTGACAGGCCAAGAAGAAATGGCCTCACGCTGCATGGGGGGTGGTTTAGAGGAGATACTTGGGAAAGGTTTATTCCCAGAAAGCATTGTCAAGCATAGGAACAGATGTCCCAAGGAAGTGGTGGAGTCACCATCCCCAAAAATGTTTAAGGAATGCTTCAAATGCCTGCCTATAGCACCTGAGGACATGGGTTAGTGGTGACCAAGGTGGTGGAGCTGCGTTGGTGGTTGGACTTGGTGATCTTAAAGGTCTTTTCCAACCTTAACTACTCCATGATTTAGGTACTATTTTTGTCACAGGAACCAGCACTATATATTAAAATACATTCACACACACATACTGTACGTGATAACTCAACCTCTGACTGTTCAACATAATTACAGCATTTGCTCTTGCTTGAGGCAAAGCAGTTCACAGGGAAGTTACTTTTGCCCTTAGCATCTTCCTGCATCAAGTAGGCATTTGAGCAATCTGACTTTTTGCCATAAGATCTTATGTCCTCTCTTAGTGGGATGGTACACTGATGCTGTCTTCCATTTCCAGGGCCCTCTGAACACCATTGATAAAACAATTACACAGATTTTTTTCTCCTACTGAAGAGCTGCATAGAGGTCTCAAACTACATTCCAGCTGGGAACATGCTATTTGTCATCACATGAGATACAAGGCTGCTTCCCATATGTCTTTGATGCTTCCCTCATTTACAGGTGTCTTTGCCATGGATGCCCATGCCATCTGTAAGAGAAGAGAAAAGTGAGCCTGATGTTCTCCCTGCAAATTTGTGGATATAGCTAGCCAGCACTGAAGATAACCAAACTATTCCATGCTTTGAAATCCCTCACCAGATCTTGCTGCCTGTGAAACAAAGGAAATATGCAGCTTTTTTAAAAATTAAAATGAATGAATAATAACTGAATAATAAACATCTGTGATTAAAATCCCCAGTATCACAGCCCCATCTAATGGACTGGCTGAAAGATATTCAAAGGACCTACAAAAAGTCTATCTGTTCTCTAGCAAAATACATTATCATGATAAACAGGACCCTGTGGCATATTCAACTCTTAATTATGGCACAAGAGGCATTTTCTCTGAAAATTAAAAAGGTTGCAAAATGGCTACAGCCTCTGGGAGGCAATTCTTAGAAGCAAAATGTAACTCAGTGTTAGTGACTCCTTTATCTACTTCCTTCAGTATTCTCTTGGCATGAATTAACGTGGAGAGGGGGGTCTCCATATTTCTTAGGCATGTTATCATTATGCCAATGACTCTGGAATGCCATAATCCTACAGAGCAGCAAAAGCCCAAGGGAAAACACAAGGAAATCGCTGAGAGAAAAGAGATATCAGTTAATCCAGGCTTCATTTGCTATTGTATATTTGAGACAATTTTTTTTTTAAATGTAGTAGAACATGGCAGCTGATACGTGGCTTCCAGAGAAGGGTCTTGGTCTGCACAGTGTCAGTCTAGGGGAAGAACAGCCCCAAGGCTTCCTGTGCAGCATGCTGTGGGATACATCTCTGTAAACCTTCCTGATAGTAAGGCTGGTTATCAGGCTTTTATGTCTCCTAACCAAAACCTAGTGGATTAAACCTCACTAAATAGCTACTAGCAGCAGGATGTCATGAGTTTCTCATCCTGATCCAGAGCTTCTGAAGGGAAGCAGGAGGAACCTTTTAGTTTCAGTGGGTGACAGATGGAGTAACCAGTAGTTTCTAAGCATCTGCAAAGGTATTTTAGATACCAGTAGTTTTTGTGATACCAGGTCACTAGGAATTTCTAGTGCTTCTCCAGCAGTGACAACTGAAAAGGTACTTCTTCCCAGATGACTCAGAGCTCTGAGCCCACATCACATTCAGGAGTGCTAATTAGGCACCTTACTCCTGGAAGCAGGAAGAATTAGGCAGCAGAAGCCCTTTAGAGGTGTTCTCATCCTGCTAGCTCACTCTTTTTCCTCTTCTGAAGGTTTCCCATTGTTTTGCTCACCTTGTTAAGAAAAAAGCTCAAGCAAGGAGATCTCTTAATATTTCCTGTGTTCCTGAGACTGAATGCCCAGACACAAAGACCTTTTACTCCAAATCCATAAATCACTGCTGTGTTTTACAGGATTTCAGAGTTGAGTATCTGACTGCAATATTTATCACACACTGTTACATTAGGGCCTGGTATGGACTTTGGTAAGTGGACTTTGCAAGCCTCATAAAGCCTGGCCAAGGAATAACTGAAGCAGGAACGTTTGCTCATCTTAACTTAAGAGACTCTCAAACAAATCTTTACTTAAGCCAAGTTTATTTTGGGGGAGACATCACTTCAGATAGAGCAAATGTGATTTTCTATGCTGGCCATGGATGCCTGTGGGGCTGGAAGGACATGGTGCAAGCATTAATCTTCTGGATACACTATTTCAGCAGCCACAAAAGCTCCCTGGCCCTGACCAAGTGCCAAATTCCCGTTTTAATCAGTCTCCTTGCTGGACCTGTAAACAAGGAAACACATCAGGGTTATTTTGGGAAATGTTTCCGCTTGGTTTAAGGGCTTTGCCAGGAGACTGACTCTTCTGCTTTGGATTAATTCACCCCCAAGAGGCCCTGGGGGCCAGGAGTGCTGTTCCAGGGCTTGGGCACTGCAGTGAGCTGCACGGTCACAGGGACAGGGCCTGCAGGTAGAGGTGGCCATGCCCAGGTGCACAGCCACTGGTGGCTGAGCTTTGTGTCACCTCCTCCAGAGCCACCACAAAACTGCAGCAGAAAAGGCAGATGGGTGACACCACCCCTGTTAGTGACCAGCACTGTCTCTGCTAAATTCCACATGGGGATCAACAGACTCAGCCAACTGAGTGAGGTCATTAGGGAAGAGGAGGCTGAAGCAGTGAGAATTTCTCTATAGCGTGAGCCCCAAATTCTGGCCCTGGTTGCTGCATCCTGGCAGATGCCCCACTCTGGAGCAGCCATCAGAAAACAGGGGCATCTAGTGGCTGCGTTAGAAAGTTCAGTGAACACCACCATTCCCTTCAAAAGATGTGAGATTTTGCCTTTCTCCTCTCTCAGCTCTACAAATAAAAGTATTTTATGCCATAACATTACCTGAAGAAGGAGGGAGGGTGGATTTCACACTCTTGGAGCAGCATTTCTGACCCATCTGTGACATTTACAGCACTGTAACCAGATTAAATGAAGCTTTTTCTGGTTTCTGCTGCAGCTGCTGCTCTGGACAGCCAGACCTACATTCCTGGGACCCAAATCCCCTGCTGATTCATGGCAGGGGAAATGTTGCCTCTTTCTGTTTTGTTCCTGTGGCTCCTGCTGCCCAGCTTTACCCTCGCAGCTGATGGCACCAGAGCACAGTGAGGCATTGCAGCAGCTCCTCCTTCCCTACCCTGGGGAGGAGGGCCCATGTTTTCTTTCTGGACAAGTACCTTCCAGACCCCTGAGGGTTCTCCCCTGCAGGGACAAAAAGGGAGATTATCAGAAATACAGGTGAGGAAGTATTGTTTACTTTAATAGCAGAAATAGTTACAACTCCAGGTATAGTTCCCCTATGCAATGCTCTGTGCCTGCACATGCAGCCCTTGCACACAGCACTTTTCAACCTATTCACATCCTAGGAATTGCAAATGGGACTATCTGGTAACTAACTGCCCCCTGGCAATGACAGCTTTCAGTCCCTCTTGCTCTATTAGGTTCCCATCAGCATCACTGGCTTAGTGTGATCTCAATTTGCCTGAATTCTCCCTAATGTGTGGACAGAGCTGGCATATTGCAAAGGGACTGTCACACAGGACAGTTCCATGTTTTCTTATTCAGTGGTTAAACAGAGGACAGCCCTGTCTCCTGAGCTGTCAGGCATCTATCAAATGCAAAATTAATTATTTTATTAACCAGAAGGAATAACGGAGAAAGCACAAAGCAAAGAACTGAGTGCTGAATGCTAATAGGGCTATTGCTGTTATGCAATTCCCTACAGAAAATCAAGACAAATGGTAATACTGGAAAGGTGTATTATTATTTTATAGGCTTAGTCCCAAAGTGAGGGGAGGAGAGAGAAAAACATGCACAGCTGTTTTTCTCTTTTCTGGCCACTTTGATGCACTTACAGGATACATAATTTTGGTCTACATTCTCCCTGAGTCACAGCTCAACTCGCTGATAACCTCCAAAGCTTGCATTCCCCAGACAACCTGTTTTGTGCATAGATTCACATTCTACGTACAAATGCTATTTATTTTGATGAATTTAGCAGGCTGGCAGTCAGCTGTGGAAAGAGAGGTTCTGCAAGGTGGTTACTGCTCTGTCTGCAGTTCAGGTGAGCACAGACAAGCTCAGCCGAGGTGAGTAAACACCCAAACCCTGGCAGTGGGTCCCTGCAGAAGAGAGCATGGTCAGCAGCTGCCCACAAATGTAGGGAAATAAATCAGTCATGAGTCCATGCCCAGCTGTGCTGGTTGCAGCAGAGGATTGGACTTAGGTCAGGTGTATCACGAGGAGTCAATCCCCTCCTTTTCCTTCTCTGCAATAAGCAGACTTACAGGATGGAGAAAATCCTGGTTATCTGCAGTCTTGAGGTGTTTTTGTATGCCAATACCCACACACACACACAGAGAAAAAATGCACAGAGATGTGATGTGCCAGATGAAGTAACATGGATAACAATTTTGATAGCAAAGCTTTTGGCTAAATGGCTTTTAAATGGAAGGAGTCTGACCTTGGGATCAGTTACAGTACGGTTACATGTGAAGGAGAACTTTTTTATCTGTATCCCTGTTCCAGTGTGGAAAATAGCTACTGTGATGGCCTCACCTTGGTGCACATAAGAGGATGCCATGTGGGCACAGACCACCCCACAAAGAAGCAGCTGTCCAGATGGCATTTCCTTTCCTAGTGGTTTCAGACAGCTGCATGGATCTGGTCATCTTTTGATACCTTGAATTCAAAAAACTAAGAAAACAGCACATGGATGTGAAACTGGTTTCTTCTGCTCACTCCTTGCGAGAGGAGGAGCTATAGAAGGTCAGTGCAAGTCCAGCAAGAGCCTATCTCACTGGAATTGGTTGTGTGGGCAATTTTCCTTTTCTAAACAGCCTTGACACCTCCAGAGGTGACACCAGGGTCTTGCTGCTGAGTGTGCAGGTACATCTTGGCTGGAGAAGGCACATGGTGATTGGATTTGTCTCCACTGGTTGTTCTGAACTCACGTTCATCTCTGCAGTTGTTGACCTGATGTAATGCTCAGTTTCTTTATGAGTGGAATTTAAGCAGCATTCTGATGGTAGAAATTGGTCATAGTAGGCAGGGACTTCTTGCTCCCTCTTTTTCCTGTGCAGCAGTGAGCATATTGTGGCTCTATTCAATATGTAAGCATCCTCTGCATAGCTTCAACACTGGAAAAAAAATTAATATTCCAGGAATGGAAATATTTACTGTAGTGAGCTTAAAACCCCCTCAAATCCACTAGAAGACTGTTTCCTGGAAAGCAGCTCCACCTCTCCTGGAAAGCTGCTCTCCCCAGCCAGCTCTAGAGCTCGGGCAAGACCTTGACACTGGGGCAATGGCAGAGAGCTCCCATAGATCACTCACAATAATTAACTCTGAGACCACGCTTTTCTCTTGGCAATCGTCCACCAACACAGTCACCACAGCTCAGGTGACAACTCTGCCATGTGTTGAGCTGCAGGAACCCACGTATGTCAGATCTGCAGTGATATGGTAATATTTTGAATATTTTGATCTATTGCTTACTCTCCAGCTAAACAAGAAGGTCTTTTTCACCCACTTTTAATTTCTTTTCCATGCTGCTGAAAGCCCGTCTGATGATGAATGACCTTGCTGAGCCCATATAAAAGCCAACAGTTCTTGGCAGTCCAGTTCAGCAGTGCCTGCTCTGCTTCCTGCAGCAAGGGCTGCAGGCACTCTGCTCCATTTCCACACTGAGCATTGCAGACACTGGGGAAAAACACCCCTTCCCCCTGGATTCAGACAGGAGCTGCCGTGTGGGGCATCAGGTGTGAGACTGAGCCTGGAGCAGGGAAGCTTGTGCTCTGCTACGAGTCTCTTCCATTTGCTTCACTCTTCCAGCTCTTTGATAACGCACCCAAGGCTAGGATCTTTCAAGGCCATTGTGAGAAACGCCCCCGCCCTTCTTCAAATTCTGGCGGTTTTATTGGTTATAGAACAACAGTGACAATCGGGGACAAAGCAAAGGAACACAGCGCTGTGTACGTGGCTGGGCTGGCCAGAGGTGCCCCCTCCAAGGCTCAGGCAGCTGCTTTTATACCCCTGGAGTGTCAGGCAGGAGGCTGTGGTACAATTGCCCAATCGAGGTTCCCGCTGTTCCCAGCTCGCCCTCTGGCCACAGCCCTATGGGGCGTGCTTGGTTGTGAGGATGGGCATCCTGATTGACACTCCCCAGGGAATTTTCTAGAAAGTTTCTGCTGATCCTCGGTGGCCGTTTTGTCCCTATCTCCTTATGTTATGATACTTGAATATCATTAACTAATTATGATAATGAAACCTTTTTAACGGTGGCATTATGACAGTAACAGGGGAGGTTACAAGAAAGAGGGGGACATTACAGCACTAAACAGAACACTGTAGGATACAACCTAATTTAACCATGGCCCCTTAAAACACAAGTCATTAACTGCTCAACTCACTAACACGCAACACTTAATTTCTTAACCTTACTAACCATTTTAACTATGAAATAATATACGAAAGCCAACTCTGTGATTCTTACTTACGACAGCCGTTGCCCACTGTCCTCTTGGGAAGCTGATCCTGGTCTGTCAGTGTGACAGGAGAGGCAATGGCTGTGTGAGGACCCTTACAAAACCACAGCCTGCAGAGACTAAAGACCTTGCCATTCTTAGGAAAAAGATGCATTAAATTCCCACGCAACAGAGACACAAAGAGGGTGGCCCTCTCTTAGTGGGAAGATCACAAATCTATGTGCCCCAGCAGTTTCAAAGCTAGTTGTTTGATTTCTAAAATTTAATGAAACTGTGAGAGAGGAAAGGTTTCCAGCTTTCAACAAAGAAAGGATTTTTACAGGCACAAGTGATTAACACACACTTATCTCTGTCAGTTACTGAGAGAAAGTGAGGTCCTGGGGTTTAGATGTCTGCCTTGGATGCTGGAGGTTTGCAGATTAATGGTTGAAGTGATCTTCCTAATCACCCCAACGTTCCACATGACTGAGAGAAAAGGAGCTGCCCTAGACCCTTTACAGCAAGGATGTTTGCTTATGTTGATGGCTTGTCTTCCAGAGAGAGATCTTTCCTGAAATGTTTGGAATGTTTAGAGCTATGCTTGGTCTCTAGTGCTGGCACAGGCTGAGGATGGTTCACTGGTGCTCTCCACCCAGGTCTGAGCTGTGGGATTCAGGAGTGCTGAGGGTGGTGCAATGTGACACAACATTGGTACCTTGCTCTCCCCTGCATTCAGTGAGGTCTTACCAGGGCTGCACCCCTGAGGACCTCAAGCCACAGCACTGGGGAGCTGCACTCCCCTGCAGATGAAGGCAGTACCTGCTGAGGAGAAAGGGATGGATCTCATGGCTCAGAGCCTTCAAACAGGCTCTTTTCCAGGTACCACATCCCATCTTCTTTCTCTCATGGCAAATGTGCCTCAAGGGTGACTTGCTGGCCTGCTCCCCTAGATCCTACACAGTGACTGTTAAAGCTTTGCTTCAATAACAGTGAATCATTGCTCAGTTATGAGGTCCAAAACTACTTGGACAGGTCATGTGAGTGAAACAGAGCACACAGGCCAAAGGCAGATGATGGGCAAGAACAGGTCAAAGGCCTTTTGACCATCATCTCTCAGATTTAGCTACCCTGGTAGAATGGTTTGCAACACTGTCCCAGAAATCTTCTACAGTATTAAATAGTGTTGTGCTAGAGCACTGTGCAAATTATTGAAGGTTTCTGTTCAGACAGGACTTTGATTAGAATTTTGCTCATATTATTACAAACTCTCATCCTTCACATCCTTCCCTGGCTGCAGAGAGTTCAGCCAGGGCTGCTTTTGCTGCATTTAATCAGCCTGGGCACATTAACTACAAATTCTTGCAACGCTTGAAACACTTAGGTCTTATATACGTGTCCATAACAGATGATTACTAATTTTTTTACTCAGAAATTATGAACAGGATTGAATAATTGCTCATCTCCCCAGTCAGGTTGCCAGTGGAATGAATTGCATTCATTCCCAAAGTTTTGATAGTGATCTGAGACATTCCCTTCAGTGTTGTAGACAGGGATGTCTTACAAACAATAAGGTTTACTGTAAATGTCAGTGAGGTTCAACAGTGTGATAACCTAATTTTAATGAAGCAAACTGAATCCTGATATTTTCAGCCCCAGGCCAGCAATCCAGTTTGCTCTCTTCCCTTTGCTTTCTGCACAGACTTCAGCACAGCCATGGAGCTGAGGGACTGCAGTGTTAATTTCTGGATTACTCGCCCTGTTACACATCGATGGCATCTTTTTCACCACCCACTGGGCAGGTGTTTCAAAAAATGATGTGCCAATGGAGATGCAAGGGGAGTGCTCCCCTCCAAACGTGACAGTGTTCATGTTGGGAATTAAATCATTTGACCTCAAAAATGTGACAGGGTTCTGTTATTTCAGGGCAGATGGGTGGGGATCACAATGGTCTAAATTTGGGAAGTCGTCAGTCATGTCGTGTGTCAGAGTTTCAGAAGGTCCCTCTTGAAATGCCTCCAGGGCCTCACTTAGTGAGTGCTTAGACCTCTCTGACAATGATGCCTTAGGATGTTTCAGGTTGGTGACTGGCTGGGGAAAGTGCCGCCACAGGACTCCCCTGTAGCAGGGAACAGAATTACCAAGAGCTGAACCAAAGATTGGCCAATGGTTCCTGGAGTAACTAAACCTGAATTTTGTCAAAGTATCCCTACATAGCAGAAAAAAAAAAAAAAATTCAGAGCATAGTAGGGATTGGATCTGTCTTCAACCCCTGGAATGGTTTTGCACAGAGCTAATTTTGAAGCAGAGGGATATATGACTGTGCAAAGAGCTTCTCCAGGGGAAATAAAAATAGTCTTTTTTATGCTAGTGATAAAAATGTCTGTTTCTATGTGTACAGATCTTTGAAACTCTTCTAGTACAAAATTTGGTCTGCTTTTGTGTCACCACCTATAACACTCAGCTCAGACAATTGTTGAATAGCTGACCTGTGTCTGCACAGCCTGCTTCTGCAATTAAAGAGGCTGAAATGGTGGCTTTAGGACCAGAATTTTTGAGAATATTCTAAGAATCACACTGGCTAATCCAGACAGTCATTGCTCTAATCCCATAAACAGTGTGGGCTATCATGCCAGGAAGAGTCCCTAATTTCCATACCAGCCCTGCAGCAATAGGAAAAGCACTAAATATTCCTCTCACTTTCTTCAGTCATTTCCCCCTGACGATGTTTTTAAAATATAGTCCTGCAAATATGTCAAATTCAGAGCTGTGTCAGGACAACTGCTAATCATGTGACAATGATGCCTTTTCTGATGGATGTTTCTGTTATTACAATTGAAGTTTTGTCTCTTGAAATTAAGAAACAGTAATTAACGTATTTAGCGCCAAGGGCTGATGGGATTGTTTTGACACTGGTTCTTGAAGAAACTGAAGCACTCCATCTTCCCTTCTAGCATTGTCTTATAAGGGGATTTCAGGAAAATAATTGAGAATTTTAAGTCATCTGGGGCTATGGCTTGATTGCATTTGAGGTGACTTAAGGGTGGAAAAACATCTGGCAACTTTTAAAAAGTAATGATGGTGAAGAAAATAGAGAAAAAAGAGAAAACTGGCAAGAGCTGCTAAACATACAATCACCATAAAGTCAGAAAACGTGCCATGGAAGATTTTTGTTTGTGGATACCATGAAACACTCAGCATCCCTAGGAAAAGCTGCTAGAAAGAGTCTAGCTCTGAAGGAGCAGGTTGGAGATAATCCTTCAGTCTCTTGTCTGTGGATTCCTTTCATGATCATGACAAACAACATAACTCTACCCTACTTTTCCCTCTGTAAAGTAGACTGGCATTGAGTTGCTGCAGGGCTTAAATCTTTCCTGTGTGTATGATGACACACAAATAGGTGCAGGTGAATGCAGGCACAATATTTTGGGGTGGCTCAAAAGTGGATGAACCAGAATAGCCCAGGGCTATTTGATGTACATGATGCAGGATATGACAGCAAGTGTTTTTGCTTCTGGAGAATAAAGAAACTCTTCCTTTCTGAATCCATTTTGTTTTGCCCTCTCCAAAATTAGCAGGAGTGGAGCTACTAAACTGTAGCAGACTGTTGTCACCTTCAAGGTGCAAGACACAAAGCTGTCTTAAAATGCCCTGGAAAAGCCTTTAGGAAGTGGAACATTTAAGTGCCCAATTCCTCCAAAAACACTGGACTGTTTAAGAGCAGTCTTGATGAAGGGGACTTTGACCCAGAAAATCTTCTTCTTTCAGGACACTACATATTAAGTGTACATCTAAGCACACTTCTCAAAGCTGGTGCTGCCAGATCAGAAACAGCAAGAGAGAAAAGAGCAAATGGTTTTGAGCATGCAGGAGAATCAAAGAAATAATCAGCATGGTCCTGTGGTAGAGATAGCATTGGAGATGGGGGCTGGCAAAATGATAACTGTGAAAGTACCAGGCTCTGGGTCTTGTGAGCCTGAGAGGAGGTGACAGAGCTGCACAGAGATCCAGCTGGGGTGTTAGATACATGGCACATGGAGGATCTGTCATTTCAAGAGGAGCTGTCAGGTTGAAAGCTTCGGATGGGGATTGTTTTTTTTTTTAGTTCAGAGACTGTGGATATAATTATGACAATTTGCATAAAAGTCAAGCCCCTTGTACAATTTAATGGGGCTTGGCAGGAGGGTTTGGGAGCACTCGATGTGCTGGAGGGGCAGAAAAGAGTTGGAGCTGCTGCCTGTGGGACACAAGCTGGAGCTGCTGAGTGAGAGGGCTGTGCCCAGAGCAGGGGAGCTGGGCTAGAGACAGCAGAGCCACAGCCTCGGTCTCTGAAGCAGCACCTGGGCTTTCTAATGGAACATTTCTAATTCACAGTATATCTGAGGCCCCGCCTTCAGAGCCAGGTCCCACCAAACGCTGGCAGCTCTGGAAACATTGCCAGCTCTCTAAAGCATAGAAGAGCCCTGCTGCAAACGCCCCTACAACTGGGATTTTAGGAGCCTGTGAGGCTGAGTGCAGAACACAGTCCTGTCAGGAGTCAATGTGAGCCACTGGCACCTGCCAAAAGTGGGTCTCATTCCTCTGTGGGTTTCCTCTCGCTGCCCCAGGTTTTGACAAGCAGGAGGGATGAGCAGAGAGGGTCTCAGCAGGCTTCCTCTCCGGCACACTGCCACAAGGTGCTCAGCACTTCTCAGGAATAGCTCCGTTATCAAGAGAAGGTGGTGACTGACTCTAAACCTCCCTGTCACCCAGGGGGAAAGAGCCAGGCTTGACATGTTAAGGGAGTTGATGCCCTCATAAGATTCCTCTTCTTGCCTGGTAAGAGGTAAACCAAATATATCTTCTAATCTATTGAGGGGTGGAAGATTGATTGCGGTTTTGCTTGTCTGTTTGCTTGTATGGGCTGCAAGTTTTCTGGTAGCAGTGAAAAGAAGGAATCAGAAAAAAAAGGACTTTTGTCAAATTTGGGGTGAAGGATTACAATAGAAGCTTCTACTCTCCTAAGCCATTCAGAGCCATAAGTAGATTAAACCATGCAAGTGGACACTGTTTTTAGTATGACCATAATTAAAGCAGTGGGCAGATGTGCTAACAGGAAATTCATTCGAACCATTCCTACATAAGCACCTTGACATGAAATAAAGACCTAATTCAGAACCCCCAAGAGAGAAAATTCTGGCTTTTACTCTGCCTACATACATTCAAATTAATGCATAATGCAGCAAGTTTCTTCCTCTCTGTGCCTGTCCCTTTCTCTTTCTCACACACACAGACGCACGCACGCAGCTGAACTCCCACACAAGTTCTGCAGGGAAATTACAGCCTGCTCATGTCACTCCCTTCTTTGTCACTGAAATAGTGCCATAGGTCTGCAAAGTGCTGTCTCTGTGCAGTACCAAACTTTTTCCAGCTCCAGAACATCTTACTTTGATAATACATAAATTAGAGTTTTCTGTGGAAACCAACAAATCGATTTTTTTTTTTTCCTCAAAAGCTGGATTACACCAACACTAGTCATAAATTGTAGCTTTCATTCTTGGAAGTTTTTGGGAGCTAGGCATGAAGAACCAAACTTTCTGTTGTCAGGTCACGTTAACTCCAGGATGTCTCACAGGCAGATCCTGTCTTGAACACTCTGCATGATTCACACAACAAAAAGAGCCCTTCTCTGTGTAAAGCATCAGCTTCCATTAAGCAGAAGAAGTTAACCACTGCACGCAAAAGATGTGAGCACGTGGCTTGTGAATAATCAGAACAAGTTTAGAAAAATCACCTCAGAGCCTGGCAGGCAGCAGTAACACACTCAGTATCTCTGATCCCCTGAGACCAGTGCAAGTGGCATCTCCTTGGTGCTGAAAAGAGAGCAGAGCTCATGGCTGTTATCAGTGGCAGTGGGAGGGAGGTTTGGTGCTGTGAAGCTGCAGGAAATCCCAGTGGTGGAGGTGAACAAGGGGCAAGGATGAGCATTTTCCTCAATGCTCAGCAGGAGCCAGGGCAGGTGGCTGCCAAGGGGCAACAGTGGAAGCATGGAAGGTGGGAGGCAGTGTAGGAGCTGTCCAGAGATGGGCTTGAAGAAAATTTTATCATTGTAAACCAAGGATGACTAAGGAGACCAAAGGCTATGGCTATATGCCCATCAGCATAGACCAATGGCTTAAAAACATGCTTTCTTCAGTATTTTGTGAGGAACCTTGTCTAAATGCTCCTACTCCACTCCTTTTCTCTTTGCATTGTGTCAGAGATGAGGAGAATTACAGTCCAGTGCATTCTTCCACACTAATAAAACACATTCCCTTAGGACTTTAGGAAGTTTGCTAATTGTCTGCAGTCTCAATCATGAGCCTGCAAAAAATGACCCTGTTCTACTACTAGTGGAGCTCCAGTACCTGCTACCATCATACTGCAAAATAGAAAACTTTGTCCATGGATACCAGGTGTCATCTACTGTCCTGCCAGATGTGTGCAGCATGGAAAAATATACTGCCACAGGTGATAGGGAAGTAGTCGTGGGTCAGGCCCACATTAGAAGGTCATGCCCCTTAGACAGGATTAAGAGAAACCCTGAGAAACATCCTGTGGAGTGTTTTTTACCCTTCACAAGGCATATAGCCCCAATGGTTTCTTAATGTTGGAGTTTATTGTGGCTTCTCCCTATCAAGTGAATTCTGAATGTTAATGACTACTTATTTCAGCCCCCAGCCAGGTATTTCTATCCTCAGCTCTGTGCCCACTGAACATCTGGCTGGGTCTCTTATGGTTTCTCAGCCAAGTTTGAGAAATTGGAGGGGTACCCCCACATTTCCAGGTATATCATGCCAGTGTTGACTTGTAAATCTCAGATATTTTATTCCTTCAACAACACCGGGGAAACTCTTTATGCACGTGATTTTGGACATGGAAAATACCTGACTTCACCAGTTTTCTTGACATGGAAATTCAGAATGGTTCTTCCAACATTTCTTCCAGGACATTTGGGAAGGCACCACCAGAAATTCACCTGAGAGTAAAACTCTAACAGCAAGATCTCAGAAACACTCTCAGGTCCCTCTGGAAGGTCTTACCTTGGCCTTGTAGATCAGAAAATGACAGCATTCAAATATTCGTGTGCAGATGAAAAATGAGAATTTTTGGAACAGTTAGTACTGTTCAGACTCACTGCAGCCAAATTAGGTAGAAAATTAAATATTTTAAGAAGCATCCTATGGTAAGTGAATTTGAATTAGCTGCAAACACAGCTGATTTTCTTCCAATCGCCAGACCACACAGAATTGCTGCTCAGATTTAATTCCCCCTTCATCTCACATATGCCTTTCCTTTATTTCCTGGCATAGATAGATGTGTGATTAAACTATCACTTTTGATATCTTAAAAAGCTGAGGAAAGGAGATTACACTATAAATCAGAAAAATCCTCCTTTCCACCTGTTTGTGAATTTTAGACAGCTTTAATTTTTTTTTCTGTTGTGATTACAGAAATTGTAATAGAGCTAAAACATAAAGTGTTGTAAGTACTTTTTAGAGTGTTGGATTTATGAGATCAGTTTATAGAGATAATTTTGTCAACAAATGTGAAGTCATTTAGGGGTTTTTACTTGTTATGAAAGCTGTTAAATTAAAATACTGCTTAAGCTTGTTACTTCTTTGTGCTGACACAAGTGAAAAGATGGCATTCCACTGAGCTGGTCATTGTCTTATTTTATTTTTTGGGGCAGGATGTCCCCAAATTGAGCCTCCATTCATATGCCTGCAGCAGCTGCCCCCACAGTATATCCTGCATGTAGAAGTCCAAGACCACCAGCAGCACTGGGAGCCCTTGGGTGTTGACAGAGGCTTTTCTGTCAGATCCTCTGGCTCACAGGGAGTTCACAGAGGATGAGCCTGAACATCTGTGCTCCCAGGCCCCAGTCCAAAAGGAAAGACTCTGAGATGGGTAGGATTTGAACTGAGTTCTGGACGGGCTCTTAGGGTGGGTCAGCAAATGGACACAGAGCAAACACAACCCCAGTGACTGGGACCTGACACGGACATGAGTCACTTCACCTGCTGCTGAATTAGAGGCACAGGGAGGAACTCCAAGAGTGCCCCTGTGTCTGATCAAATTTTGCCTGCTGTAAAGTACACCCTTCTTCACTTGCAGGCCTAGCACAGAGTGTCAGTCAGGTGTGTTGGATCCCAGGTTTCTCACAGTTTGCAGGTGAGTCTGCAGATGTGGCCTGGGTTGGAGCAAGCACAGCTGCAGTCAGGGCATCCTCACCAGCCAGGAGTAGTTTTCATTCAGCCAGTTTGGACATAATTATGGACTAGACTTCTAATGTCCAATGTACACTTTTCATTGTGACACCATGAATGACAAGAAGAAATAACAGCATCAGATTCCTGATGAGGAAATGCTTCCTTGAGGAGAAATGATTTTTTACAATGCAGCAAACTATTAAGTGCTGCTTCCAGCTTCCTCCTCCACCCCCCAGCAGCAAGTGGGGAACTGTGTGTCCATCTGTGTGCTCCCCATATCCACACACTGCTTCTCTAACCTTTTCAGTAAAACTAGGGGAACAGGTTGTTTCTGAGGAGAAGCACTGTTCTCACCTGATGACCTGGCATGAGGAGATCTGAAGAACGTGGTACAGGGAGCAGGAGAGATAGACATGTACATACACACAGGGCATGACCCTGGCACTGGAGAGGGTAAATGGCATCTCAGGAGCTCACAGGATGGTATGAGAGCACACTCCCAACGGACATTTCAAACTGGATGAATAATTCAGAATAACATTTATACTACTCACTTTGCTTGTTTTAAGTGTGAGTAAATGTCAGATTTTTTTTTGAGGTGCACTAATCTCAAAACCACTTATACAGTTGCTTCTCTTTTAAGCCCTTTTAACCCCAAAATCAAGGGACTGCTCACAGGTGTATGAAAGACCTGCTGTCTCAGAACCCTTAGTCCCAAAATAGTGCTACAGTCTGTTGATCACTAGTGCACTGTTTGCAATGGTTATTTGGGATTTGTTTGATTAGGTTCATGGGATAAATCTCAGGAGATTGTGAGTTGGTAGCTTGGTTCAGAGACATTAAAATTTTGTAATAACCATAACAGTTGGAATAACTGTAAGGCAATTGCAGACATCAGTATCCTTCCTCTTACATTCTGTCACTTTTTCATCTTGCCCTTGGCCAGACCAAGTGTTTCCTGGGCAACCCCAGGCCTTGGCGGAGATGCAGAACAAGCACTGGGGCACTGTGGGAAGGCCTTTCAATAGAGGGGTGAACATCCACCCACTGAGAGCTGAAAACCACACAGGGTCCCACCTCAGACTTTTGACTGCCAGCATCAGGTCTGGGCTGCCTGGAGTGGGACTGCACGGGGCAGAGTTTGTACCTACACCAGTTTGTCCTGTGGAGCCATGTGGATTTGCAGGGAGAACCAAGTGAGAGCTGCGTGTTGTTGCACTGGAGTATCTCTCTAATTATACAACAGCTACACTTTCTGGTACTTGCAGTTATCATTAAATCTATAATCAGCATATTCCCCACATGTTTGAGAATCTCTCCCATGCTAATACAATATAATTAAACCAGCCCCTGTTTCAACAGTATCTGCATTAAAAAGGAATACCAAAGAGATCATAATAGGTGGAGAGAGGTTAATAATAGGTCATGTGGTTAATCTTCCAGTTACAAGGGCAAACACTAATTACAGGACTGGGAAGGGAAAGGGCAGCCTGATTGTAATGTGATTATGGTGACCTTGTTAAGGAATGATCCAAGTCATGATGGGGCCTCAATACATAAAGATAATAATCCCTCAGCACCTCCCAGTGAACGTCAGGCAAATGCTGAGAGCAGCATTAGCCCACTCTGCAGGATGGGTGGGAGGCTGGAGCCTGAGCTGTGCTATTTTCCAGCTCTGTTTCAGCACAGTGGGATTGCTGGCTTCTCCTTCTGCTCACTGAGCTAAACAAAAGCACTGACTACTGATAACAAATATATCAAGTTGACTTCTAAAGGACTCTGCAGTACAGCGTGTTGCAAATTACAGCAAACTTCAACATGTTTGAGCTTTGGAGGCGTGGCAGAGTAATGTGATTCCCCACGTTGGCAGTGGCGAGGTAGGAATTCCCAGGGAGCTGTAAAAATACTGGTTATCAGCTTAGAAAAATGATAAAAACTCAATCTTTTTCAGCTCTTTTTTTAACCCCAAGCATAAGCTCTGCTGCCCAGGAAAACATGTCCTACAGATTATAACAGTTTCATTATCTCAGCAGAGAACTTGCTGTCTGTGCTGCAAACTGGTCCATGGAGAAATTAGCAGGCTCCCAAATTTAATTAGGGCAGGACTCAGACAGGGAACACAGTGAGGTTAACACAGATGTCTGTATGTCCCATCATTCTCACATCCTGTAATAAACAGGCATTTGGGGAACAGTGTAAGGCAGGGCTGGAACCAAACAGTCCTGCATTATAGACATGAGGCTGGTGCCTGCTGAACGCTCATAAAACCACTGGGTCATTGGTACAGAAAGTCTTCTGTTACCCCTGATGGTTTTGTATGTTAATTGAGGATGGAGTTAATATGACAATCAGTGTCTCCAGACACATCAGGGTTATGCAGAGCTCTGTGGTCTGGCAGCTTCTGGGCTGGGTGTGAGTGGGGCAAGACCAATGACTGGAGCTGTTCAAACTCTCTTCATTTCTGGTTTTAGAAAATGTGCCAAAATGCTGTCTATTTTGGATTTTATCTTTTCAGCTGTACTTGCTTTCACCTAAATCTATGCTTTGTTAAGGACAAATGTCATGGTAACTGCCACACAGACGAAGAAACCATTAAACCTCTGGGTTCAGCTGTGCCTATAAAATAAACTTCTGGCTTAGCCACACAAAGACCTGCTCTTGGGTGCCCAGAAGGTACCAGGCATTTCTTCAGCTGCCTGCAGTGCTGGTGAGAGAGCTTGCTGTGCTGAAGTGTTTGGATGACCACAGGCCACCAGCCAAGGTTTCCAGAAACAGAAAGAGCACTGAAGCCCTGAAGTTGCAAAGGAAGGCTGTGCCAGCTGTTCCTGTGTAGGGGTGTGTGTGCAAAAATGCAGAAAGCAATTAAACTTTGACATTTTTCTGTGGGATTCTACTCATGAGGATTTCCTATTAAATATTAAAATTAACTCCAATTAATTTGTTCCATTCTATCCATCCAAGTTGTCTTGCTGGTGCTGCTGGAAGGCAATTTCACAATGATCACATCCAAAATACATTTCCGGGGCAATTCCACTCACTCCCATTCTACCTTCTGCAGTACCAATTACCTACCTTTGAAACACCCACCTGGATGTTAGAGAAAGCCAAAACACATGTATAAGGATAGTAATTTTCTATTCATGCCCTTTATTTCTACTGTTACTTATGTCAGGTTAGAATATCCCAGGTGCAGAAATGAGTTTGCAGGAGAAAGGATCAGGAACCTGGTGATTTTCCAAGCCTGAATTTTCAGTCTCCCTATGCTGAAAGCTGAGCTTTTTTGGGAAGAAGAGTAACTCCTGCAAGCACCTGGGGTGGGCACAAGGAGGGAAGGGCCCAGGAGCTGGGATGCTGCAGGGGACTGCTGTCACCTTGGGTGAATTTTGCTCCTTCTTCAATGACACAGACTGACATTTTACAAGTTTTGAGAAAGATAATTCTGCAAAAATGGCTAAATTGAACCACAGTGCTGTAAGAAGGGCTCAAATACATGACTCTGGGTGATACAAGCTTTGAATTATCTCTGATTTGAGGACTGAACATGATTGTATATAATAAAACTATTTATTTCTTGCTATAAAGCAAGGATTTTGTCAGGGTTGCTAAGGGATACTATTCCCTGCCTTTTTATTTGAAGACTGAGTTGTAAATAGTTCTCCCTAGAAGCAACTTAATCCATGATTTTTCTTTGCAGAGGATGATGTTCTTAGCTCAGCTTTTGCTGCTGCTCAGTCCTTCTGTTGCTACCCTGAGTTTAAGCATGACAAAAGGAAAGATAAAGGCTGTGAATTTTCCATTAGAGTAAAATGCTGTTAAAAACCTCCGCATTTAAAGCATATTTTGAGAGAAAGAAAAGAAGAATATTATTCAGTGTAGAAAGGATACAGTTGGTCACCATGGGTTCTGAGCATGCCTGCTATTTTTAGATTCATCATCCCTAATGAAAGCCTCAGATAGTACCACTGGGCTTACTCGAGGATCTGGTGTATTAAAGCAATCATAAGCCTCATCAGGGCTGTGAAAGCAATGATGAGTCTAGAGAAGCAAGCTGTGATGTGCCACCCAAACAGCCACAAAATGAGAAAGATTATTTAGAACAGTTCTTTGGCAAGTGGAAATATTTATTCTCTGCACTCTAGAGAGTAAATACTGTAATATATTCAATCCTCTAGCTGCTCACTCATAGGATTTAGAAGTCTGACCTTGGTCCCCTTGTAAGTGGATATTGTGCCATGATAACGTATTGGAGAATAGAAGAACATTGTAAAGCATTTGAATACCTGCTAATATTTTTGTCTGATGCCTGAAGCACGTGAGTTCACAACAATTGCACAACTTACAGTCCATTAATCTCCACTGCTAGCATTGTACCTGCATCTGACAACTTGGTGGCATCTTGAAGCTCACCTCCATCCACTTTTCTGCAATCCCAAAATATCAAACTCCCTATAAGGTCTGTGGACTGGCAATGGCATGCCCTGATTATCCACTTCTGCTGGACATGGGAAGGTCTGCATGAACTGGAGAGGACTTTGGGAGGTGAGATTGGGAGTGAACCAGAGGGGACATACAGGAGATGTTGCAGATAAGGTCTGGAAGCGGAAGTGTACAAGTTCTTGAAAATTGTGCCCAACATAATAAGAATAAAAGATCTAATTTACCCACCTAAGCTGTGCCTCTGACATGGCCTGAGGGATTGCTGGGATTTGCTTTCAGCAGGTGCCCCTCAAGCAGTGTTGAACCTGCAGGGCCCTGAAGAAAGGAGGGACATGGGTCACACAGATGAGCTAATGGGCTGGGGCTGGGTGACAGTGCCCTGTCATTACTGAGCTTAAAACTGCCAGGACTTTGGTCTGTTTTCTATGTGGTATGTGGATACTCAAGCACAGTGAGTTTGCAGTATGTGTGGGAAGGGCTCCTCCCGAGCATGAGTGGGTTTTCTCTCAGGTGGGATCCTCACTGTGCTGGTGAGGGGAGCAGAGGGTGAGGGAGACGGGAAATTTCCTCTCTTCTTTGGCCCACACAAGTGTGGCTTTATTCAATATTTGCATGAAGTGCTTTTCATGGATGAGTTACAACTTCTTTACTTTGAGGATGACAGAGCACTAGAACAGGCTTTCCAGAGAGGCTGTGGCATCTCCTCTGGAGATACTCCAACCTGCCTGGACACTACCCTGTGCAAACTACTCTAGGGGACCCTGGTGGAGCAGGGAGACTGGACTAGTGACCTCCAGAGGTCCCTTCCAACCCCAGCCATTCTGTGATGATGTGACTGAGTTATTTATTAGGATGTGCGTTCTTGGGCAGGCTGTGTATCCCAGAGGGACTCGGGTGAATTAATCAACCCACACACTCTACCACTGATCCAATGCAGGAGAGTAGCAGAAGGCCACTTGCAAGCAATTTCCTGGCAGATGAGTCCTATCCACCATCCTTTACTTATCCAATTTAATGCTCAAACCCACACGAACACTAATTGAAAAATAGCATTACCCACACACAAACCTTTTTCCTCTTTCATTCACTTCACACCAATTGAATAATAAATGGTAACTGATGTATTACCAGAGCCACACTGCTTGCATGGAGACTAATAAAAGCATAACTTTGATCTGTTTTGACAAACACAAGTACAACTTTTGAGTCTTTAATAATTACATTAGTCAAAGTCACTGATCACGACATGCAGCAGTGTGTTATTTAGAGAAGGAGAAACAGGTATTCACGTCACCAGGGTTGCTTCTAATGCTAACTAGAGTGTGAAGGTGTTTTTACCTTCTTTTCTCCCACTTCCTTCATGGGAAAAGCTATCAAATAAAGCCTGGGCCAAAGGGAGCAGTGTCCTGTCCCCAGGTTCAGTTCTTTATTCCTCGTTGGAGCAGTAGAAGCATTTGGACAATACTCTTGGGGCACACGGTGTGACCTTTGGGATGGGTCTTTGTGGGGCCGGGATTTGGATTTGATGATCCTTTTGAGTCTCTTCTAACTCAGCTTATTCTGTGATTCTGTAATATTATGTACAGCTAATCATTTGCTCACACAATATTTGAAGATGTTTTGTGAATGTATTGCTGGTAAAAAATGTTCTTCACCTCCCTGCTTGAGTGATGCAAGTCAACTGACCAGGTGAGAAGCCTGACTTCAGTGCAAAGGGAAGCAGGGCTACTGAAAGCAGCTTAGCAGGGCTTTCATCTGCTCTGCCTTCCTCAGGCTGAAATGATCTCAGCCTGGTCCCTTGGTGTGCTGCAGCTGAAGGGTGGTACCTTCTGGAGCAGTTACCACTTTTCCTCCCACAAACATCCACTTAAATCTTCAGGCCATTGAGTTCTTGCAGTGGATCAAGCCCTGGCAGATGCTGTGCAAAGACAGAAATCTGACTTAAAAGCTTTTTGTCTAAATAAGAGACAGTAGCTGGAGACAGACAGACTGACTAGGAGGAAAGGGAGAAAGCAAGAAATGAGGAGAGAGTATTGGTCAGGATGGCGGCTAACAGTCTCAGCATCTCGGCAGACTGACTGGTGTCAAGCTGAGAACCTTGGCAAAAGTCCACCCTAGTTCAGCAGGGAAGGGAGGCAGCAACTGGAAATAAAATAGCAATATATAATAAACGGAGGGAAAGAAAGCAAAGTAGCTAGCAATCAATATAAATGAGAAGTTAATGAGGTGCAGAAAAATTATAAATGTATATAAAGGCACCAGAGACAAATCCGTCCCTGAGAACATTATGAAGAGTTTTTAGGGAAAGGCTGCCAGGAAGAAGAGAAAAGCAAGAACTGAGGTAGGCCAGTTTCCAGAAGGAGATTTGGAGATGGGTATTTGTGGCTCAGAACAGACATAAATGTACCATAAACAATGTTGTTCTGTTATGAGGAGGAGCTGGAAGATGCACCCCTGTCTGTCACACTTGACAAATTTTCTTCTGTTCCAGGCTAAGCAGTATCCAGACAACTAATCAATTAAATTATCAAAAGAATAATTAAAATATTAAAAAGGTACCAAGAAATATTAATATCAAGCAAAAGTCTTAATGGAGTAAATTAAAGTATAAATCAGTCATCAAAGCAATCTTGTTTGCTTGTTGTTTTGGGGTTGCTCTAACAAATTGAATTTTAGCACAGTAAGGTGCAAAATCTGGGACCAAAGAAAGCAGATTAAACTTATATGGAACATGCCAAAGCTATATGCTGCAAAGCACTAATTCTGACAAGGTTGTCAGATTCATGAAGAAGAGGCTGCTCAAGTGTATCACATCCTGTACTCCAAAAGATGTAGTGGCTGTAAATTTTCTAATCCAATCTTTAGCTGAGAAACCAAGAGAGTGGTGAGAAGAAGCAGAGAAGAGATTTCTTCTCTGTGCAGAACACAAATCTAGTGCAAAGTGCAGTGCTGGAACATGAACTTTTTGGTGTTACAGCTTCTCAGAATTTGAGTGAACTCTAGAAAATACATATGAAATGATGGGATAGTTCCTGAAAATGCCTGTGTCACCAAATTCTAGAGAGATGGAATCTCTCTGGATTATCAGAAAGAAAAATGAGAGGGATCTTGATTGCAGTATGTGGATATGCTACTGGAGAGAAAACATGGACCACTAAAGCAGTGAACTAAACACATGAAATGGAATGCCCTGAGCTTTTAATGGGAAGCCAGATAACAGGATTTGCTGGTTGCTCTTGGGCTTAAAGTGTGTGAGTCTCTAACATCTGTGGGCAGTCAGAGGGGATGGCATTTAGAGGAGGATGATATGGCAGCTTTGCAGACAGCAACACACAATTCCTTCTAATGGGAAGAGGTAGTTCCAAAAAAACCTCCAAAAGCACTCAGGTGGAGGAATACTGTGGAAACAAAGGAGACTGATCAATTAAAATAGGGTCAGATCAAACCAAGAAAAAAACCTGAAACATTACCAGAAGAAAAGGGAGAGGTTTGAAGCAGTGGAGAAGATGAAGCCAGTGGAGGTGGAGAAAGATCCATCTCAAAGTGAAGGGCCAGGGAAATCACAATTTACAGCAGCATAAAAGTACCTAATCCAGCATGGAATGTGTAAAGAACATTGAAAAGGACATTGCAATTCCTGAGTTGTGATTATCAGCCAAGTGTCTGAAAGGCAAGGCTGTATGTGAGAGGTGGTCTGGAGAAGAGATGGGGGAGCAGGAGGGGAGGAAGAAGAATGGAGACAGGGATGTTCAGGAGCTGGAAGAAGTCACAGACAGGCTGATTCTTGGTAGAGCCTTGTTTTTGCTGCAATGCTACCAGCAGAAAATTTGCAGATGCCATGAGCACCACTGCTGGGCACTGCACCCTCCCCAGCTATTGCCCTGCCTTGTGGATTTAGGTTTTCTTAAAGTAGCTCTTGTTAATTTACCTCTTCCATTCACTACTAGAGCATGCCAGAATACCTGAATTTCTGCAAAACTCTGGCCCTGTGTGACAGGACATATTCCACAGGGAGCTCATAGATTAATGCAGTCAATTTTTCAACCATCCTTCCTCTCCTAGCAGGGGATCCTGAGAGAGAAAGATCAGCATTATCTCTTCCCATTCCAGCTTTGAAAAAGAAAATTCAGCTGTAAGGTTTCTCAAAGCTTCTTCTGCATTTCTTTGTGAGAGCAGCTTTGGGAAGATATAAATATGTATATACATATTTATATATATAAAATCTTTTTTACATTACAAGAAAGAAAAATGTCATTTAAAATGTTGGTCTTTGTCATGTATTTAAATTTCTCTGCACAAATTTAAAAAGTTTGCTTAAGCTCTTTTTTTAGAAGGAATGAAATTGGAAACAGTTCCATCAAAACCTCTATGTCATTAAAAAGTCTTTTCTTTTAGTTGAAAAATATTTAAATGGTAATTTTGACAAGGATCATTATAGAAACAAAACCAGTCTGAAAAGGGATAGGAAAAAGGGACTGCTTTAGCCATTGCACAGTGTTCAGTGTCAAATTCCCAGTTTGGGGTCATATCTATTTAAGTGCAAGTCCTCCCTCCTCCCTTGTACTCCAGAGAGAGCAGCAGTGTTGCTGTGCCAGCCACAGCTGTGTGGAGCTGCAAGGAGCATGTTCCCACTGTGAGTGACAGCCACCAATCTCCAGGTAATTCAGTAAATGCTCCTGGAGAAGGACAGATGAAAAGATGCAAGGGAAATGGCTGGTTTTGAGGCAGGGGAGCAATGACAGCCATGGGGATGGAGGCAAGAAGGGATTTTCTCCAGATGTGAAGAACACAAAATGTGACTGCTTTCCCTCACACAGGAACCCCAAGAGAGAGAGGCAGGTCCATGATCCCATGGTCTGACCCAGCCTAGCTAATCATTCCCAAAACTCTGAATGAAACAGCAGGCTTGGCACTGAAAATACCTTCCCCATGCCTTACACTGCAGGGGTCAGCCAGTAATTCCTGGAAATAGTTAATTGCTGGCCAGCTTTGATCTCCTTGAAATAGAAATCAATTCAGATACTGACAATTTCTCAAAATAGGGCAATGCCTCAGCACTCAGAGGCATCCTGCACTGTTGGATACATCTCCTGTCTCTCCATCACTCCCTCCCTGGCTCCTGGGAAAACTATGCTTAATGGCAAAGGTGATGGAGGGATTGGAGCATGGAGCCCACAGAGCTACCTTTTTATTCCACTGAAGGAGGAACTCTAGCTAGAGGGAAGAAAGCTATTAAACATTTCAAGAGCAGAAAGCCTGTAGATACAAGAAGCAAGACACAAAATCTGAGTGTTTTCATGGGATTCAGCCTCCAGGACTGATCACAAACCACGTGAACACAGCCACTGATCCGTGTGTGAAGAGAACAGCAGAACAAGGAGCTTCAATGGCCAGCTGTAGGTGTCCAGCATCACCTGAGATGTTTTGGGTTATCCTATCTGACCTCCAGCTGCTGTCCCAGAGTGGTGTGAGTGTCACACAGGTCCCATGTTGTATCCACCGCCTTCCCAGTATGTCTCAAGTAGCTCAGAACATGTGAACTGGTTCTAAACACCTCAGAGGCCTCAGAGGATCTCGTGGTGGTTTTCTCATCAGGGTGTGTGTGTGTCTCTGTGTGTGTTAGAGGATTGCAGCCTGCAGCACATGCACACATGAAGCTGGGGCACCTACACCTCCATGGGAAGAGGTGTGGAGCAGGGGAACCCACATTTCCAGGGGTCCTGTTTGTGTCCCACCTGGCCTGGAGGGTGCTTACAACTCAGTGAAGGTGCAGCTGCAAAACTGGGATTATAGAGGAGTATTTAGAAGTCCACAGTATTATATTAACCTTGTATAAGCATGTCTCATTGGGGCTTTTTGTTGTATTGCTAATATTAATCCTGAATATATGGTTCATGGATTGCTGATTAGGTTTTTCACAAACTAATTGCTCAACTAAATCTTAATTTTGGTTTAAAATGCATTAATTGATCAGTTTTTCCTTGCAACCCTTATCTTTACAGTCAGAGAAGCCTGGAGAAGGATTTGACACAGATGTACTAGACACAGTGCATGCTCATCTCCCTTGGCTCTGCTGATGGCATTGGCCCACTTGCCCTGACTGGAATAGCAGTTTAGGCAGGTAGTTCCTATGCAAACACCTCCATTTAGGTATTTTAACCTCAAGCTAAGCCATCTGCATTTAGCTGTCTGAAAATGAGCTACTTGTTTTAAACTCCTGAGACTGCAGACAAGAAGGTGGTTTTGCTAGGGGGTCAATCATCCCATCCTAAACCAGGCAGCTGAGCTGAGGTAAATTGCTTCCTGCAAGTGCCTGTTTCTCTCCATCAGGTACAAATAAGGGATTCATTTGACTCGGTGCCTGGTGCAGTGGGTGACCACAGAGCAGTGGCACCAGCCAAACATGGGGTGCATCCAAGAGTAATCGAGTGCACAGAGGGACAAGACAGCAGAGACTGACCACAGCAACATGAACTGCAAAATTCCTCTTGTTTCCTTGACAGTCATTTGACTCCACATTAACTGCTATTACCACTCTGAGGAAGGGGAGAAATGAAGGAAACTCATTGGTATTCTGGAGACTAGATGTAGGTGACAAGTGAGGGGGTTGGTGATGCCTTGGGCACATTAACAAATAAACTTTCCTTTAAACCCCATTTGGGAACGTCTGGCTCTCCAAATAAGAAGTGAAGTTTGTTTCTCATCATGTTGTATGCTAAGTTAAACATTAGCCTCTCCTACACTCACATGTAGCTTAGGGTAATGCCTTTTAAATGTACTTTTCATTACCTCCAGGAATAGTTCAGAACATAATAGCATGTTTCTCTTTTGGGCAACGCAATTAAGCTTTCCTGGAACAACAAAGAATGTATTATAACATCTAACAGCAAAATCGATACATTATTTTCTTGCCTTATATTTATATATGCCCTCTTGCCACGATATCCAAGCAGGAGAAAGATGATTTTTCTCATGAAAGAGACTTTCTGTTCCCTGCCACATCACACTTGTCTTTGCTCTATTCCTCTGCTTCCATTACAAGCACTGGATTTTGTCATTCCCATACTTTTCCATTCCCATCAAAGCCTTCACAAAGAGTAAGGTCAGAAACCTCTAATAATGTTTAGGAATCCTTTGCATAATCCAAATAATTATGGAAAATACTCTGGTTCAGTTTGTAAAGAAGGAGAAAGATTTGCTTAGTCAAGTTGCTTTTCAAATCACCCTACATAATGGGCTGAAACCTGTCAAATTCATCATATGACTGGTTTCAAAAGTCTTAAGATGTTGCTATTTCCTAAGGAATTGAAGAGGAAATTAGCATTAGTTGTTTGCCCTAGTCAACCACTGCCTGCATCCATATGTAAAATTATTTAGGCTGTAGGGAATTGCCTTATCTTCTGCTTGCTATTAAAAAGCTTCTATTTAAGCACTAGAGAATTTTTTTTTTATTTTCAGGCAAGCACTGTATCATTAAAAATATCTCTTGTATCAATCAAATTATCTTATGTTTGTCTTTAGACTTCTTCATAGCTTTACTTTTATCATTTTAAAGCACTTTTTATCAGAAAGTGATTGCTGCAGATACTTCTCAGGGATGTTGCTGTTTCAGTCCTGATAGGACAACTGCAGTGTCTGAAATGAAAGCAAGTAATGAACAGCAAAGCCATCCTGTTTGGGTGAAATTCCTTCTCATCTCTCCCCTGCTCTTCCCCTGGGACCAGTACTCTCCTTACACTGCACTTGAGAGCTCAGAAATGGATGAAGTTGTTTCTACAGAAGTGTGCAAGGTTTTTGAGCTCTCTTGGGGACAGGTTTTATTCCTGAAGAAGAGCCATTTCTGCTCTCTGTTCATTGAGAATAAATATGAGCTACATGAACAAAACCAATCTGAAGAGTCCTCGGGGATGAGAGAAACAGCTGTGAACATTTCTTCCCTATCAAGAAGCTTGGTTCTCTGGGGTACCAGTGAAATGGTTTGTCCCCTCACTGGGATTTATTTTGCCATATCTGGCCCTGGGAAACTAAGTTTTTAGCCTCATCCTCTGGAAATGCCCCTCTGCAGATTTATGCTCTTAATCCAGCTCCATTGCCTTTCCAGGTGTGGGAGTAGCATCAGCTTCCTATTTCTAACACTGTGATGTAAATTCTTCCAGCTCAAATGACCACAGGGCAAAAATGGCAAGGAAATTTAAAGGAAAGTAAGTTAATTTCTATTTGTGTGCCTGAGTGTGCCCTGCTCATTTTACATTGAGACTCTTGTCTAGCCATGAACGTTCCCTATAACGTCATTCCCCACCCTAAAAATAAATAAGAAAGGAGACAAATCTCTGATTTATTAAAGATTTTAAGGCAAGGAAAGGAATTAATAACTAGGTCCCCGACTCATGAATTAGAAATGTCAAAGCTACATCTTGAACAATTCATAACATTGCTAAAGAAGTTTTAAAAGGATAAATAGAAAAGCCTATTGTTTCTAGTTCATACGCAGAAAAGCAATCTACTTGACAAAAAGCATGTGATCTAAATTAGTATGTCATCATTCAGTAGTTTTATTTCTTGGGAATAAATTGTTTTCTCTGTTAATGGACCTGGGCACATTTCAGCATCAGTAGAAGAAATATTCGTAAATTTACCCCATAGGAGCTTTTGAAGTGCAGTGGTTTTATTTACTAAACAAGTTTCTTCTCTACTTTCAGGAGGAACCCTGACTGAAGACATAATGAAATAAGGTAATATCTGAGCACAGGTGAGGGACATTCTCTGAGTCACACTTTGTCATACCCTGCCCCACATTGAAGCTGGTAGAAAAACAGAAGCCAGGCCAAAGTCCAAGCACTGTTTGACCTGTAAAGGTCTGGCCATGGTGTCTGAATTTTTCTCCTCAGAAAGCAATTGCATCTCTAAGAAAAGGAGCTAACAAAAAGTTGGTTGTGTAAGGCACAGTAAATATGAACTAGAAACAAACACAGACAAGTGCAAAACCACCCACTAATACCATCCCAAGCTCAGGACCCTTTTCCAGATACCTGGGGCATCTGAAGAAAGGTCCTAAACATCAAAGCATAAAGAGATGCTGTTTTATAGGCCTTGTACTCTCAAAGGAGATCCCCATGTGCCCATTATAATAATCCCTGAGATGATAATTAAGTGGGCACAATGCCAGATAGGCATTTATAGATACCTTTTCTGTGAATTTGCAGAAGCAAGAAGAGATTCAGAATAATGATAGTGTGAAAACACTGCTGTGCTCCATTAGAAGGTGAGTGTTATATTTAATACATCCTATAATCCAGTAAGAACATAAGCTTCCATGTATTTAAAATAGAATATCTTCAGGGTTTTCATAATAAATTTAATACTTCAAAGACACATTGAGTAATGGCTTTCAGATATTATAGAGCAGATTCTTCCCTATAGGAAATCAATTAAAGTTGAATGTTATTGATTTTTACCCATTTTCCCATACAGTGATAAACCAGACTTTGAACTCTCTTTGGATATAACCCAATACTTTATTCTCCTCCACAGCTGAGGCAGAAGCAATTTCTAAATCTGATCAGATAAAATAAAGGAAATATTAGCCTATTAGTTTCCTTAGTTTTAAAAATCAACAACTTTTCTTCTATTTAATCTGCTTGAGGTGAAGCAAGATAAATTCCAGGTGACCCTGAAACACTGAGAGCTGGAAACAGGCATAATTTGCACATGCTGAAACCTGAAGGCTCATATGGGACCAGAGTGACAAATGGACGTGGCACTGACTCTCTGCAGTAAGAAGGAAGTAATTTCCAGCCATCAGCCACCATTTGCAGATACAGAGTGAAGAACAGGGTTGAATCATCCCAGGAAGTACTCTTGATGGCCAGCATCTCTATCAGTTTCTCATACTGGGTTTTTTTCTTCTGTAGGTTAAATTATAGCTTGCTCCCAATAACTTTGCTAGATTAAGTGGTGGCTACTCCAGTCCTACTCCAGTCTGTGAAGATGCACTTCCCTAAAATTTTGATTGAGTTGGCCATCCAGTCTGAAAGAAAGAGGCACTGCTGCAGAGTAGTTCATCTGATGTGTGCTAGACATCGATTTTAAGGGAGGTGTTTCTCATCATGCTTGTCTTCATTTCTCTCCTTTGACCATACAAGGATCACTGACGACTGATGCAGATAGAGGTGTGCACTGCAGATGTCTAAACCTGGGCAGATTAATGCTGCCCTGTGTACCTGTGTGGAGGGAACAGCTTAATCTCACTGACAATGGCATAATGAGATTTTGTAGCTGGATGCTGAAGACAGATAAATTCAAGTAAAGGATAAGCCAGAAATTTTTGACTATTGAGTTCATTAGAACATGTTAGTTCATGAGGTAGTGAATTCACCATCACCTGAAGAACCTCAATCAAGTCTGGATTGCAAAATATACTCCAGCTCAGCTAAAAAGTTTGGAAATGCAGACATTGCTGTAGGAGTGAGGGAGGTTTCGGTATTTGATGTGTCAAAAATCAGTGAAAACAGTTTCTTCTGGAGTTCAGGTGTTTTCTTCCTGCTCCAGTTCACACAGAAAACCACACAGGAGCAAACTCTCTGTCATCTAATTTGTTTTCTGTGGCAAATTGTGATGAGCAGGGAGATGAGAGGGAAACACCACCTCCAATGCAGGCAGCATCAGCCTTTGCTCCTGCCCTCATCTCTCTGTGCAGCTTCACACTCTGGTCTCTCCTGGCTGAGGGTACTGGGAAAACTGCCTGGACATACCCTTGATAGCTCTGGCTGTCTTTGGCTTTATGATTGCCTTTTTAGTGTCTGGAAAATCACAGTTCTGGACTGGCAATCTCCAGAAAGCCCTGTAAAATGCCATCCAGAGATCCATGTCTGACCAAAATGCTGGTAGAAGTTCTGGGCATTCATGGATCTCCCCACTAGCATCAGGACCAGGCAGAGGTAGCAGCTCACTGGTCAGGAAGAATGGCCACGTGTCAAGCTGAGCATAGCAATCCCCTTAGGACAGGAAGCCACAAGATGAGCATTCCTGCTGGGCATCTCTATGTGTGGATGGCCAGCACAACAGAAACCAGACTTTGGCCAGAGCAGTCAGCCAAGGGCTTTAAGTCCAGCTAAGCTTTGCTTAGCACAAGTTTTAAAGGACATGCAAAGTAGAGATGATTTAAAGCTCTCTTGTTCCTTCAGAAAGCTGAGGGGTTATTGGCTCTTTACCACATATTATAGCACTTTCAGGCCAATTGTCATTTACAGCAGCAGAAAAGGGCCCTCTGGCTGACTACATGCACTGGCAGAGAATGGATGGTTGGTCCAGACACTCACTCTGGCAGCTCTGAGGACAAAGCAGGAACAGATGCCACTTCCCTTTCCCACTGGAGAGAGGACTGCAGATCTGTCTCATTGCTCTCAAACTTTGGAAACAAAATCAGCATTGGAAATAAATTCCCGAAGCCATTAATCTGTCTCGCTTCTGACATGAAAGGATAAAATATAGTTCTGTTAAAAATAACAAAAAGCTGTGAGCAGTATATTTTCATTTTCCAAATTACTGAAAGAGCAGAACATGAATCCTTGTCTGTCAGCCTGAGAATATATTTTATTTTTCCTACGAAGGAGAAGCAAACATAAGCAAGTGTCAGAGAGAATGCAGTTAGATGAACTGCACTGTGCTGCAGTCATCAAAAGACCCCAAAGATTGGTAATGAGAAACCTTCAGTAGATTTGTTTGGGTTTTTTTTACTTTTTTTCCTCATTTGAGTTACTATGTCATTACAGTACAAGGAGTTTATACATCAGGGCCAAGAGGTCTGCACTGTACAACCTTGTGGAGGACAATAGTTGGGATGGTATTGTCATGGATGAGTGATTTAAATCTTTTAAAGGATTACCACCAAAGGTATTATTAGTAAAAGTGGTTTAACATGACTTTGTGACAGGGCAACTAACAAAGTTCAATGGCAAGGTTCACTTTATTTTATACTACATGGAAATAACATACACAGGAAAGTCAAGTTAGAATCGAACTAAAATTATTATTAAACAGAAAATGAAGATGCAAAAGAGTAAGTGAGACCTTCCTGTTGAGTCACAAGGTTCAAAGTGGATCCTTTGCTTTTCAAACTGCTGATGGAACTTAGGTGCAGCTAGAGCCCATCTCATACTCAGACTTGAGCATGGTTCATGCCTAATGCAATTGGCTCCACGGATTTCTCTGGTGTGAATTCAGCTTGTTGTCAGTCACTCCCCGAGGACCTGTTGTGAGTAAGGGGTCACTCTGCCCTTTCTAGGGAGGATCTCATTCTCAGGACAGGAACATCAAACCCTGCCCAAGGGGAGACTCACCTGATGTGCAGTCCAGTTCTAATTTAGAGGGAGCTTGAACTGGATTCACCCCAAGATCTGTTGTTAGTAGAAGGTCACCCTGCCTCAAAGAGCAGCCTAGAGAGGAATCCCAGCTCCAGGCAGATCCCCACCATGCAGCCACCCTGTCTAGCAGGGAGAATTCAGAGAAGGCTCACTTAGGCTGTCATATTTATGGAATAAAGTGGTTGGCCTGTAGTCAGATTGCATACAATGGGAAAAGTATGCATGAAACTCCTTGTACCCACAAATTTCTTTGTTCCTTGATAAATGAGTCCTGGAAAAACCACCCTCTATTCATCTGTTAATTGCATGATTGGTGTTTCCAGCTCATATGCATCAATGCTCACTGGATCACTCTGTTCCTTTTTGTGTTTCCTGGAGGAGTCCTTGGCCCCTCTGTGGCTCAGGGCCTTTATCCCCTCTGGGGCCTGTACCAAACTACCTAATTTGGTTAAGAGGTGTGCATCCATCACAGGTGTGCAGTAGTATACAAAGTCTTTTTTACAGATCCTCTGTCTTTTATTTAAAGACCTTTCACTATATTGTTTTTTTTCTTAAGAGAAATTAAACACTGTCATTTTTCCAATATGTAAATATTAGCATAGTGACTAAAAGCAGGCAACTGTCTCTTCTTGAAGGCATCTAACTATAATAATGAAGTGTGAAAAAAATGCAGGTCAAGGTGTCAAAAGTTCAGATTAGTAGAAGCCTTTTAATTAAAGATTATTTTAGTCATGGAAGTTGTAGAGACATAAAATATACAGAAGCAGAGAATGGGAAAACAAAGCATAAGTAGATGAATTTATAAACAAATGAGTCATTGTCTCACTCCAAGTGGCAAGTGGGAGGCAGAGGGATTTAATGAAAAAAAGGAAGAGTGATGAGAAATAGGAAGGAAGGTCACACTTTATCACATCTCTCCTTGGATCACTGCCACTGGCTGTGAGGCAACATGTCTGCAAGGAAGCAGCAAGAGGACAGGGCGAGTGCTGGAGCCAAGAGTGGATTTCTTTAAGGCACAATCCTAAACTTGCATCTTCTGACTTTCAGAGGCGACCTCAACACAAAGTTTAGATGGCAGATGCTACCCCTGTAGCAATTTCTATTTGCTCTTCACCCTTCAGGAAGGACTGAACCCTCCCAAGGCAGGGACCTCCCCAGCACCTGAAACTCCTCCTCTAACCAAACCCAGCCCAGGTGCCCCTCTCGGAGCTCCCCTGGCATCAGGGCTCCAGCAGGAGCTCAGGACCCCTGTGTTCACCTGATCCTGGCTGCAGCAGGTGGGGTGTCCCAAGGGATAAAGCCCTGAAGAGGAAACCCCTGCAGGGTCACTGCCTGCCTGGAAGGTCAGTGGGGAGGGAGGACGTGGTCTGACACCAGGTGTTCTCAGCAGGGACCGTGTCTGAGAGGACACAGGTGTGCATTTGGTGGCTGCCCCAGATGTTTGCAAGCATCCAGCCACGCCATATATTAGTTGGTGCTCACGTGGTGTATATGAGGATGTTCTGCAGGCATGTGCAGCACCAGAAGGAGCAGTGTGCTGCTTTTCTGCCCATCTTCTTCCTGTGCACGTTGTGTTTCCCATGGTGTCTTCACTAATCTTTATGCCAAAAACAAGGGAACCCTGCTGGGAGGTGATTGCGTTATGTTTTTCTTTTTCTTCTTGAGTGTGTGCCGTGCTGTGAAGACAGGAGTGGCTCAGCATACCTGCCTACAAGGGATAAAATCAGCATTTCTGACGTTCTCCTTCTGGCTGCCCTCCATACACAAATTGTCTCCTGAAGCAGAAGTAAACGTTCCTTCTTTTTGCTTTTTTTAGTAGGGCAATGAATACTCATTTTCCAGTATATCTTCAATATTAAAATATTTGCATATAAATATAATCCAGAAAGGCATCTAGAGTCATGGTTTCATAAAATTAGTAAGAAAAATTATGATCTAATTTAATTTCCTGCAAAGCAGTAGCTGCACCATTTCTCCCTGTGATTCTTGTTTTGATTTTAGATGATTTCGCACAAAGAAAACTCAGACTTGAAGGTTGCAGAAGTTTCTTCCAAGCATCTCCTTGCTTGGTGGAGTTATTTTTCCTTTCTTCTTCCTCTGCTGTGTTCCTCTCCACTGCCCTTGGCTGAAAAGCATGAGAGAAGCACAGGAAGAAGCTTTGTATTCCCTGTTCTCTGACCCCAGCAGCCCCCAAACTGGAGGACATGGAAATGCCTTTGTTATGCAATTAATACCAATAAACAAAAATCTTCCAAATCCTTTATTGAGCAAGGAGAGCATTGCAATCCTGTGTGAGGGAAAGGACATACATCCCAATATATTTAGCAAACTATTACAGTGGAAGGATGGAAAGAGATTAATTTCTATAAAGAGAATTGGGAATGTCCTTTATGCTGTAGCAAAATAGC
Organism: Chaetops frenatus; assembly: GCA_013400775.1. Taxonomy (NCBI): domain Eukaryota; kingdom Metazoa; phylum Chordata; class Aves; order Passeriformes; family Picathartidae; genus Chaetops; species Chaetops frenatus. Next base: position 621,017 of record VZTR01002689.1, read on the forward strand.
CTGTAAGCAAGAAGAGGAGTCAGGTTGTGATTTACTGACAGCTCTCAGTGCTCATGGTGGGTTCCTGCACAGGTGTGGTTGGGGTGGGACACAGAATCATAGAATGTTGAGGGTTGGAACTAACCTTAAAGTCCACCTAATCCCAAACTCCCCTGCCATGGGCAGGGACACCTCTCCCTAGGCCAGGTTTTTCAAGGCCTTATGGCTTTGAACACTCGCAGGGCTGGGGCAATGGGTCACGGCATGGGCCAGCCAGCAGCAACCATTCCAAGAGCTCCAGGGCCAGAAACCTGGCTGGAGGGAGTGTGGATATCAGAGCTTTCAGGGACCCAAAAGGCTGTTGTGAGGCAGGAGGCAATAATCTCTTCCTCACGTCCGGCTGTGATAAGGCAGGAAGGACAGGGCGTAAGGCACAGCAGTTTCCCCCAGCCTTGGAGGATTCTGCAGCTGATACTCCTCTCTGGGGGTTCAGGGCTAAAATGGCAGTCCAAGAAGAAAGAACAAATGATGCAATTGTCTGGAGAGTTTTATGGGATGCCTTTACAGCCAGCTCCCTGTTGTTCAGGGTGAGAAAGAAAACAGACAGAGAGGAAAAGGAGACTGAAGATAAAACCCTGAGCAGAGAAGGGGCAGTGCCTGTCTGCCAGGGCAAGTGGCACTGAGCTGAGCAGGGATGTGGGGCCATAGAGCCCCTGTGAGTCTGTCACAGTGGGATGGGGCCCCATCCACTGGTGCCTGGCTGGCACTGCTGGCCAGGCTCCGTGTTTCAACATCCTTGGCCTGGCTTGTCCAGCCCTGAATAAGGGCGAGCCAGTGGCTGGCAGAGGAATGCTCAGCACTCTCTTTCCTGATGCCATCTCAAACAGGAGTGACAAACTAAACAGCCCACCCCAAAGAACCTTCATTAGCAAAATGCAGGCATCAGAACTCATGGCACGTCTCCTGCCAGGCTGAGGCCTGGTGTGGCAAAAGTGCTGATTTGAAGTTAGTGGGTTCATTTTATTGGGGTGTAACAAAATGGACTGCATCTAAAGGCTGGATTTTGAGGCTTTTTTTAAACTCGTGATAAGCTACTAACACGGGCTGTGGTTTGACCACATCTCTGGTTTACACTGGTGTGAAGCCAAGCATGATGTCAAGTTGTTGTTGCAAACAGGAAAGTCAGAGGGACTGTAACTTTCAGGTAGAAAGCTCTTTAGTAGCTGAACAGTTAAAGATTATGTTCACTATGTTTTCCTGCCTTGCAATTTCCTCATGCATAATGTATGAGTGAGATCATTAAAAGCAACATATTGGCTGATACCATCACAGCTGCTACCTAACTTTAACACTTCATAGCGAGGAATAACATTACTCTTCTCTTATGTGTGTGTTTGGAGAGGGAGAGAAAGAGAGTTGTAGCTGCAAGAACAGGGTAAAATGTTTAACCTCATAGAAAAATCTTCACATGTTGGGCAATTGCACATTTGCTGGGAATGTGTTTCTTTTATTTTTATTTATTTATTTTTTTAATGAATAAAAAATATTAATCTCTTTTTATGAAGCCTTTTCACCTTTTGTATCTATCACAATATGGCAACATATTTTTCCCCTGCACAAAATCAATATTACATTAACTTCCCTAATAAAAAAGAATTAACTCCTACAATGAACAGAAAACTTCATCTCCAGCCAGAGAATTTTAAATTCTACAATCCTTGACTGTTTAGAAACATAATGATGACTATATTATGCCAAGGATGGGATGTGTCAGTCATATCAAACAGAGAGAAGGATGTCTTAGGGCTTCCAGGCATAAGCTCTGTGGTTGGTGTTTCATTTGTAGGCTGCCCGGGGTGCTACGTTAGGTTAACTACATTAAATAAAAGTGCATTTAGGTTGACAGAGGGTAACTCTTTCAGCTGAAGAAAGGCACTGTCCATTTTTCATGGGTAATCTGAATCTTTAAAAACTTTGGGCCTACAATTTTTTTTTTTACTTTTGAGGGAAAGGAATGGGAAGTATCTGCTATATAGAGCTGGCTTTTAATTTCCAAACATTCTGTTTCATATTCCAACCTGAGACAGATACTTATTGCCTATAAATCATGCATCACCTCTAACAGTTCTGTTATATCACAAATCCAAGAATTTGGAGGGGGTAGGAGAAGAACGCCGAGTCCAAACCATCATGAAAACTGAATTAGCTGCCTTTGAAAGAGAAGGCTCCCTCTGGGTGTGTAGCAACAACTCTGAACTAATCCCAGATGGCTGGTCTCACTCTGAACCACCTCACATCTGAATTTGCACATTTATGCCCCATCCTGAGGTGATGCTCTCCCTCCTCTCACCCAGGCTTTGCTCCATTCCAACACCAGGGGCTTGCACTGGTGCATGTGGAGAACGGGGCCCCACGGGTTCATTAGTTTTAAACTTTGAGTCAAATAGCAAAAGCTAGGATGAAAGACTTTCCTTCTGTTGCAAATTCATAATTCATTTTGAGTGTGGCACATGAAGCAGAGGGAATAACATGGTCCTTTCTGAAAATCTTCGTTCAGGGTTTTAATTGTGTCTCAGAGGAATAAATGCAGGAGTGTTGCCTTCCTCCCTCCCTCCCCCTTCTTCCTCTGATAACAGCTTGGTTTTTACTACCATCACTTATGTCTTTTATGATTTCCAGCCTCTGACAGAAGTGCTCCACTACCCTTTCCTGTTCAATAATGAATGGACACATTTGAAGCTGCAAGTATTTGCACTTATGAGCTCATCCAGGCAAAAGACATAAGAAACGTGACTTATCTAAACACCAAAAACCAGCCAAGGGATCAAGTAAATCACACACCCTCCACTGTTGTTCCTTTGCTGTTTCTTTTCCCTGCCTCCTTGGTACTGTACCTAAGAGAAAGAAGGTGACAAAGCCTTGCATCAGATTTTCTGCTATTTCTCCCCAAACTGTTGCAAGAAAGATCTCAGGGAAGTTACATCAGGTGTGCCCAGTTAATCTGGTTGCATCTCAGTCTCTCACCTTTTACCTCCAGTGGAGAGCAGCAGGCATTTTTGGCACACAATTTATTTAATTAGAAGGAAGGTGCCCAGAATGGGCCAGCTGCAGCTCTGTCCCTGGAAGTGCCTCTTTCCCTCTGGGGAGCTGTGGCCACACTACAGGGCAGTGAGGAGGAAGGCTCTAGAGGGGACAGACAAGTGCATCTGGGGACAGAAGACAGTGCTCCTGAGTTGGCCAGAGCCTCAAAAGGAAACCACAAGGACACCCAATCTTGAATTTCCTTGTCAAGACTGATCAGGGCATGGAATAATTACTCTTTGAGTAACCACTGAAGCCAGAGTTTAGTTTAGCAGCTAACAAGGAGTAGGCATGGAAAGTAGTTGGAAGGGTGCACTTACAGTTCCTCTTTGTGGCCACTGAAAATCTGCAACACGACCGTGTGCAGTCTCTGGAGCAGGAGAGACTCTCCCTGTGCTTAAAGCCAGGCTTATGCCAGAGGGAGCATTTTCCAAAAGCTGTCATAACTTCAGGTGTTCTTAAAATTCTCACTAATCCCTAGGGTCGCTAAAAGACCAAATCAGTGAAAAATCAGGCATCCACCTGAGGGCTTCTTCCGTTCAAAGTGCAGACGTTCCTCTTTCTTCTGAAACACAACCAGGAAAAATGCTTTTTCCTTGCATCACTTTCTAGACTTTTATCTAACAGTCTTAAAGGATACACCTCCAAAGCTGGAGACTCAGGAGCAACTCTGCTTTTCACCTGAAGTGATGCAAGCCCTTCTTTTCCACCTTGCAGGTAGGAACCCAAAAACCCAGAACTTGAAAGTGAGGAAGTGCTGGCTGTCAGCTGAAACACCTTTCTGTGAGTCAGGGATGTTGGTGTGTACCTGCTTGGGCAGAAGGAGGAATTAAGTAGAGATCTCTCACCTAGAGAGTGGATCAACCACTGGCCTACACCAGGAAGGGAGCAGACAACATTGGAAGCTCAGGATGTCCATGTGTGCCAGGTCTGCCCAGCAAATGTTCACCAGCCTTGAGGGGGTCTGAGGCAAAAAATGGGTTTAAATCCACATGGGCCTTTAGCATAAAAGAGACATCATGCTGATGAGCTCTGTCAACATCTTTCCTCAAGGACCTTTTTTCATAGTGTTCAGCCAGTTTAATGTTTTACCAGAGGGACACCTTTGGGGTTGGTTGCCACCAGGGGTACAGAAATGTTCAGGTACAGAGGGACAGGAGTTCTTTCTGTGCTTTATCTCCATCCCTATGCTTCATCTCCATCCAGCCCCATGCCTGGCTTCATTCCCAATCCTGCAGGTGACTCGCTCCTTAAAGAAGGTGGAAGAATTTAGCACTGTAGAATATGTAGGAGCTGTTGCCACAAATGCCCTCAGAAATAAACACAACCATTTGAGAGTGTAATGCACAATATTCACATGCCACGTGGCTTTAGGTTTGTAAAGTGAAAGCTTTAGAAACAGCTTTTGTTCACTCAAAAAAGAAAATAAATTGTATCCACTGGAAAAGAACAATGAAATATTCTGCTCATGGACTGCCTTTTGAATTCCAAATTTTCTTTGGGAGGGAATCTTTTACAGTCAAGCCTGAAATCCCTCAAAAGTGGGAACAACTGGCACAAGGAGCATGTAGTTTCTGTAGTGCCAGTGGGCACTGCTGCAAAAAAACATGGCTGATATTCATGCAAAAGTCCTCCTTTTTCTCTTCCCTCACTCAGGCAAGCATCAGGAGAGCTTGAAATGTAAAACACATTCCTATGTGACGATGAAAGAAAAATCACTTAGAAGAAGACAAGGAGAAATTGAAGTTACTCACTCAAACAAGTCAGGCTGACAAATTGCTTCTGCTGTCTCCATTCATCCACATAATGGCTCCCCCATTCCCTGGCCAGTTATAGAAGAATAATTATCTCTTTCAGATCAGCTGCCTTGGCTTCATCATAAATCATTTCTTTCCTCCCCTCTTGCACTACCACTGCCTCCTTCCCATTTTTATCAACATTTCCTTCCCAAAAGCCTTTCAAAATCCAGCTTTTGATTGACTAAACGCACCTGATGACCAAAAACCTCCCGTGAACTCATCGTTTTTGTCACCCAACCCAGAATCCTTCTTTTCTAACGATGTGCATGCCTGTGATGAGTTCATGGAGCTCAAATGAGAACAAGCTGGTCATGTGACATAAAGGGTAACATGAAATGAGTAAAACTGAACCACACCTGAACCTGCAAGGGAACTTCTGGTCTTTTCAAAGCTCCACACAAACCTAACACTGCTAATAAAGCCGTGGCCCTTCAAGCAAAGCATTTATGCTTGTGTGTAACCCCATTAAAGATGCAGAAGTCTCTGGCAGGTATGGCAAGAATGAGGCAGGTAGGAACAAACACACCTGAGGAATCTCATGCAAGTTTAAGTTCATTGCTGGGTGTTGGCAGGGCACTTGGATGCCATCTAGTTTGGGATGAAGTTGCCCAAAATGGGCTGAACTCCGTTAATTAGTAGGGCAGGAAATGAAGCGTGTTCCTTCCTCCTGCAGGACAGGTGCCATGTCAGAGCCAAGAGCAGCTCTCTGCTTCTCTATCTTGGCTCCTTTTGGCACTAGTCAGCACCACACCCTGCACCAACCAGACAACCCTCTGCTTCTGCCATCCCAAGTTGTTCGGTGCTGGCAGAGAGGTGCTTTGACCCCCTCCTTGTGGCTGCTTTAATTTACCCCAGCTGACTGACACATTCCCACTCTCACTGCTCACCTCTCAGTCCCATTAGCCTCAGACCTTCAGCAGCCAAATCATGGCTCTGCTGGAGTCAATGACAGAAATCACCTACTCCCAGAAAGCCCCAGTTTCACTGGAGCTGCTATCAGAACAAATAGCCAGAGGGTTGATGCCCCAGCAATGGACAGAGTGCCTTCATGCTGAAATGCCTTTTTGTGCACAGTCCATTTACTTTGTATGATTCCATAATAAAAGCTCTTATCCATTTTTCTGTCCACCATTGTGTGAGGTTTTCTAGTATTATTACAGTATCTTGTCTACTTTAAAGTTTCAAAAGGCCTTTTTAATACATTAAATGAGCTGGTCAAAATTCAGTAATTTGCTGACAAGAAACAAGGGGGAAAATATCTAGAGCAGCCACTGTGGATTTCCCTTCTTTTCTCTTTTTTCTCATTCAGATTTTCTGGAATACATGTGGTAAAGCCTCCCTGCCTGACAGGATAGAGCAAGAACTCTTAGGGGTCCTGGTGAAAATAATGCTGGATGTTCTCAGCAGAAAAGTCTTAACAGTCATTTAAAACCCAAAAGGCCAAATGGCCCAGTGGCATTTTTTTTTTCTCTTCTTTTATTTATACATTCTGATTCTCAAAAATGTAATAAAACAAACTTGACACCCTGCTTGGGCAATAAAATTAAGCTCCCACTACTGAGTTATGAGTGTCTGAAAATAAATTAAGACAGACATGTATTACCCTTTACAGTCACAACAGTCCATGGACAGTGTTTGGGGTGAAATTTTATTCCCACAGCCAGGTGCTGCAACACTTAATCTGTGAGTTTTGGGGATTTCTGTGTTTTTTGAAGGTCCTGATGCAAAGCCCTTTGTTTATAGTGTGCATGGCCCTGGTTAACAGTAAAACACTGCTTCCATGAGGTGCAGCTGGCAGCCTCCAGAAAGGCTTTGAACAGAAGAGAGAAGGAAACAAGCACTTCAAATGGCAGCTGATGGATGGTGCCAAATCCATTTGCAGCACCTTGGCTTGCTTTTCTCTCTCAGATTTGACACAACCTCTTTCCACGGGGTGTGGTGGGGGCAGAGTGGGCTGAAGCAGCACCAGGCTGCAATCAAGTGGTGCTCACCCTTTTCCTTGGAGAGCTTGGGATGATTGCTGCTGTGAGGAGGGGGATTCACATGGACTTTGGGAAGAATTAGAAGTAAGACTTTAATAAACCATGCAATAAGCTCCTCAACATCATATGCAGGTTTCTGATGTGTGTATTTCATGCTACTTCCTTCCTTCCTTCCCCAGTCCCTGCCTTGCCTAATTAGATGTCCCCAGCGAGAACAACAGGTAGATTCATTGTGCTTGCAGCTAAGGCAAGAGTAATTACATTATTTCTTTTCCTTGTCACCTGAACATATATTCTAGCCAATAAGTCACACATGAGAGATAAATCATGAAGGAGATTGCCATGTTCCTTCCCTCCATTGTCTCTCTCCCTTGCCTTGTGAAAAGAACAAGCTGTTCTACTGCTGCCTTCAGACACAGCACAGCTGGGGTACTTCTCCCATCTCTCCGGATTTTCTGACAGAGTAATTTCTCCAATTTCATTTCAGCTGCCTGTAAGGAGAGGGAGGGTAGCTCTACCCCCCAGCGAGGCTGGAGAGCATGAAGGTCCTGCACATCTTTCTGCCCACCTCACAGATTCTCATGGCAGCTGCCAATTCTCCAGATATCCCTGTGTTTTTCCCTGTAAGGGCCATGCCAACAGCCAGGATGGCCCTCTGGCTCCAGGAACGTCTCAGGTGATGTGTTCAGACCCCAGGGCCACCACGGATCATTGCAAAGTGAATGCTGCGTGGCCAGGGCCTCATAGCAAACAGGCCCAGGCCTTTCCTTCCTGTGGGGGCTCAGCATAAGGTCTTTCAGTCTGGAAAGCCAGGCTTTACAGCACATAAACTAAATGTTTGGTTTCTGAAATAGAGAAATAGCACAGACACTCAGTAAGACACAGCAGAAATAAAGAGGATTTATAGCTCTATTTTTCTCTCTGCCCACCGCATCCTTCCTTCCAGGCTTGCACTCAGCCAAGTCCCTCTGGCCCCTAGGAAGTGCTTTTCCTTGCATCCTTTAACCCTGTCCCTGCAGAAAACATCTTGTTATAATGATCTTAGAGCCTTTAGTTGTTCAGGAATACAGCTCTGCTCCTGGCTGCTGTCTCCATTTGGAGAGTTGAGATGTGCAGCAGCCTTGTGGGAGACATGCACAGCTCGGGGCAATTGTCGGGGCCCTGGCACCACTTCCAAATGCCCATCTCCAGCAGCTACATGTAGGGATTTAGGCCTCCAGGCTGAGGCACTCTGAACTGAAATTCAGATTTGTGCCAAAAGCAGAGGAGAAACATCCAAAAAGGGGAGCAAACACTGTCCTTTCACATCTAGGGTTGGTTCCCTACCCCTTCTGCACAAAGGCAGTGGGTAAGACAACAGGAAACTGTCCACAGCGATGGATAAGTTTGGTTGTAGGGCAAATTCATTACCCAAGAGGAGAACAGTCAATTACAGATGAGGGAATTGGATGGCTAAGGAGATGTTAATTAGGGTACAGCCAAAAATTTGGTGTTTGGTATGGGTCTTTAAAAATGTCTCACAGTGGCCCTGAATGGAAAATTGGACAGAAATTGACATACTCATAGGCAGGGACAGGTCTCAGGCCCCAGGAGATGCTATCCTGCTCCCTGGATGTCCTAACTACACCAGGGGATGGCTCTCAGACCTTTTCAACCTCTTTCTGTATAAATTCCTGATGCCACACACTCAGTTTTTGTAGTTTATCTGCAAGGAAGAGATTTAACATCCACTGCATTTTTATTAGAAAATTGTCAGTTCCAATTTTCAGCAGTAATATTGAGATCTAACCGGCAGCTTTTAAAATGCTTGAATGGGGAAGGGTTGAGGAACATAAAGCTGCAGTACAAGGCCACATCAGAATATCTGCAATTCTTATTGTGTCTGAGGTGCAAAGGTGCAGCTTTGGGTACGTGAAAGAGGTGATCTACAACTTGAACCAAGTAGCCATGCTTGGAGATAAAAGACTTGCCCAGTAAGAGATAAAGAAATAAATCTGTCTAATCCAAAACAATAACAAAAACCAACTGATTTTGTTTACTGAGGTTTGCTAACCAATTTCACCCCATGACCTACAAAACAAAGCTTGTATTTAAAATCCAATTCTCCGCTCTGCTGCAAAAGAACAATTAGGAAATAACTCTGCAATAGCCTTGGATGTACCAGACTGAGACATATGCTCTTAATCACAGATAACAACGAAATTTATGGGAGGGTGGGGTGTTGATATAAATTGCTCTATAAAAAAAAACACAACCAAAAAACCATTCTACTTAGAGAGTTAGTGAGAGAGAATTATAAATAGGATTTGAAAGAAAACCACCAGCAGTTTAGCTAATGCTTTTGTACAAAGAATGAACCAGAGCCAAGCCAGCCACATTTATGAAAACTGGGCCATGTGGAATTAGACATAGTGCTGATAAAACTGCAGAAATGTCTACCAGCTGCAAGGGAAACTGGGTGGTGTACAAGATGCTGGATCTTCACATGGTAAGACAGTAGATTAAGTGGCCCTCCTACTTACAGCTGGAAATGGAAAGAAAATACATTCTTATTCCTCTTTTACTTGTGAAGGGTTGATGGGTAAAGAGGTGATTGCTGTTTCTTTAACAGAGTATAAAATAGGTTGAAGCCTTTTCTCTGGCTTCTAAGAAACAGCAGACCTCAAGCCCATGCTTTTAATTACTTTTTCTGTCCAAAATACAGTTCCAGTTAGCACAGCACAAACCCTGATAGAGATCAAGGGGTGTTTGAACAATGTTCTCAGACACATGGTGTGATTCTTGGGATGTCCTTTGCAAGGCCAGGAGCTGAACTTTGATGATCTTTGTGAGTCTTTTCCAGCTCAGGTTTTTTCTGTGATTCCACAGGATGTCTCCCAGTTTGGAGACCCAAACTGTGTCTGGGCAAGGCTGGGAGAGGCTCTCTGGGGCAGGTTGGACCATGCCAAGAACCAAGTGAGAACAGCATTGTCATCTTGATGCAAAAAGTTCCTTTACCAGTATTTGAAATATCTTACAACAGACTAAGCCCCAAATCAACAGCCAGCAGGAGGCTGCTGATGTTCCTCAACAGATTCTCATCATGCTGCCTTTATAAAGGAAAAAAAAAAAGATAAAACATAGCATTTTGCCTGGAGCAAGACTACGGATTTTGGTGTCTGGCCCATAACTGTCAGCAAAGAGAGGATGTCAAACTGAGCCCTGCTCCCCTGCTCCCACCCAGCTTGGGTGAGGATGCTTACATGCTTCATCATGCCACTTTCATATTTTATTTAACTGAGAAGTCCATAAAGTCCCTTTAAATAGAAACAATTATTTGAATCATTTATCCAAGAGTAATTTCCGTTTCACTCCCGAGCCTGCCCGCTGCTGGGAGCTGGCCCAGTGCACGTGCTGCAGGGCACCAGGAAGCTCAGGAGGCTCACAAACCCTGCCAAACCTGTCCCTGTGCTCCTTCCAGAGCCTGAGGTCTCCCTCCCCTGGCCTTGGGAGCAAACCCTTCCAAGGTTTGCTGCAGGCCCACCCGGCTTTGAGGGGTGCCCTGGCCCCATCTCCCCGGGGCTGCAGGGAGGAGCACAGGGATGGGGTGAGGTTTCCCCTGGCTCAGCGCCCTCCCAGCAGCTGCACCGAGCTCCACAACCAGCCGGGAGAAAGGCTGGGGGCTTGGGAGCCAGGATGGATGGGGAGCTGCTCTTTCCAGGGGCATTCAGAGCCTGGATGGGAGCTGCCACGCACAGGTGTGCAGCCTGCCTGGCTAAACTGACCCTGGGCAAGGCTGCATTTATCAGTGCAGCAGCCCCATTGCAGGGACCAATTAGCCAGCGCTTTCAAATTGCTGTGATAACACACGGTGCAAAAACAATCAACCAAGGAAGTCAAATTTGCCAATTCTGGGCCCCCTCGGTCCTGTGCCTCTTCCTTGAACAAGTAGAGCTTTAGTGTCACATTAATTCTGCACGGCTTGTTGGGGTTATAAAGTACTTATTGTGTGCTGTGTGGCAAAAAAAGAAAGGAAAGGAAAGGAAAGGGAAAGGAAAGGGAAAGGAAAGGGAAAGGAAAGGGAAAGGAAAGGGAAAAGAAAAGAGACTAACAAAGAGGAATTTTTATTGCTGTGTCATGATTTGTGGTGAAACCTGACACTGTTACCAAAGAGCAGCTTTTCTAGGTATTTTCTAAAATCAGATGAAGAATGTAAATATTCTTTTAGCATTGGCTTCAGCTGAAAAATCTAACTGTGCTGATTGAACCTGAATCTTCATTTTAGCTGTGGAAATAAGACACTCTTAAGACACAGATATTTTACTTCAGGGTAGAATGTACAATATTCACCATCTCATAATTTATCTTGCTAAAGGCCAAAAAAAAATGCAGATTTGGTTAGCTCTTGAAGAGCTGTGCATAATCCAGAATGCTCCAAGGAATAGATACAGAACATTCACAACATTACTTCTGTCTTATTTATGATCTTGAATAGATAGATCTCCCTTTTGCATTTCTTCTGACTTAGAAGTCCATGAAAGGGCTTATTTTCAGCTAATTAGACTCCCATAGATTGCCTCAACTCTTCAAGAACTACTAACACATATTTTTTTACATCTTTCTTCTTCAATCACAGAGAAAGCCTTTGTGCCACACTTGTTTCTTCTCCTGTGAAGCAATTATTGAAACATCTAACGATTTTGCTCCTTTGCTTGTTGAAAAAATCTTTTGGAAGTTTACGATAAACAGGCTTGTAAATTAAACAGATGATCAGACATCTGCATTCCAGAAGGTGAGTGGCAAAGTGTTTTCCCAAATGGCTTGATGACTGTGAGAAAAAAAATATTTGTTTATGAAAACACTTAGTGTTTTCCCAGTGTCCTGCACCAAAAAACTCCTGTGTGCTCCTTGGTAAAAGTTCTTGATTAGATTTTGGGGATGGGAGGAGGGCTGGGAAGGAGGAAACTTGGACTCTCGAGACAGTACTGTAGAACTTGCTATTACAGCACTGCCCAAATGGGACCAGGGTGCCCTCAGGGTGGGCTGTGCTTGTGGCACCCCATCACTGATTCTGAGAGCACCCACAGCAAAGATGAATGGACAGATCTCCCATTTTGAAAGCTGCTTAGGCCTTGTAACACCTCATGCTGCTTAAATTTTGTATGATTTACAGCTTCACCTGGTTGCAGGACCATTTTGAGAGGGATACTTTTCGAAGCACTTCTTTGGTGTTTTAGCATGCTTAATTCCTCCTGTTTGGCAAAAGGCCAAAAGGACACCCAAAGTGGCACTTGGCACTTGTCAGGCTCCATGCAAAAGCCCTGAGGAATAGATGCTGCTCTGCTTGCATTTATGGCTACTCCTCTCTTTCGTCAAGGGGCACAGGTGAAAGGTTGCTGTTTCACCAAGGCATAGCTACTCATCTGGAGCTGACAGAGCCTTGGGGAGTGGAGCGGCACTCTCTGCATGTCAGGTGTGGCAGCAGGCTATTCTGGATCCCTTTCTTGCTGTTTCCCACCCAGGCTTGGTGTCTGTCAGATTTTGGGCACTGCTTTCAGGCTGGCTCAGAAGGAGATAGTTGTAATCTGGCCCATGGTCAGTCTCCTCTCTCAACGGCAGTTTGGTCCCCAAGATGAACAAATAATACCTTAAATACCTAATTCTGCCAGAAAGCACCATCCCAGACCAGATTTTTTCTCTGTCACATACAAAATGAGGTGATGGTGATGGGCCCAGTCACTTTCTGCCCTTAGAGCAATGCTACATCCCCTGACACAAGCCAGGTGAATGCATTTCAGAGACTTGTGCACTCCATTTCTGGATCAGGGACTAATATTTTCTCTAAATATGACCTAAACAGGGAATCAAAGAAAGCCCTACATGGGCAATACAGATGCCAACAGCTCTTTGAGCATGAGGAACAAGGAGGTGAGTGAGTCAAAATCAATGCAGTGCCATTACTGCCAGTGGAGCTCTCCCAGCTGATGTGGTCCTCTCTTTCCATGCTGCCAAAAACCACGTGGAAAGGGCCAGCCTAGAAGACTGCCACCTCAGCCCTTTACTCACACTGAGCTTTGGCTGTCCCTGTGCATAACAATGAATGAACAAAATGATAACTCACAGTAACAGCCTGTATTGATGGAAATGGTTTTTATTTTGGTCAATATTTCAATGAAGTTCCTACCCTCTGGTGGGGTTGCAGGTCAGGGAGGGGTTGGGCTGATGCAGCAGAAGAAAGGAACATTGCTGGGCACTGATTGATGGTTTATTGGGCTGCAGTACCAGAAGCTTCTGCTTGCAAAAAACAAATGTTAGATCTCTCTCTCTCTCTGGGGATTTTATTTTGCTAGTACCTATGGGAACCAGCTGGGCTGGCTGCCTAGAGAAAAGACAAAGCCAGCTAGTCAGGAAGTTTGTGGTGATTTAAGCTAAATGCCTATTAGTGATTCACATTTGTCTGAATAATAAAATAAGTACAGAGAATGGGAACAGTTTCCAGTGTATTTCTCTGTTGCTTCCCAAGCAAAAAGGGAGCTGCTGTGTATAAGGTAAGGCTGAGAATTTTCCCACTGAGGCAGACCTGGTTTATTCCAAAGAAGAGAGCAATACCCTGGAGAGGGAAAGACGTACAGTACTGTCAGTGTTAGAAATTCTGCAGTGAGCACCTTTGTGGTAGTGAATTCATTGGGAGGGAGGGCAAAAAAAGGTAACTTTTTATTTGAAACATAAACAAGAAATAGTCCCTCAGGGGCAAGTGACAGGCTGAAAAATTTGGAACAAGACCCCATGGGTGTGCTCCTGCAGTGGGATAGCTGCAAGAGTTTAACACTTAAAACCCTGCTCTGGAGGGACAGGGTTGGTGCAATTTTCTCTCTACAAAAAAAACCCCTGTTGTGCTGCTGGCCTGGGTCAAGAGACAAGCAGCCTCTCATTATCTCTTTTCTCTGCCAGAATTCAGTCAATTATGGGCAAATTCTGAGAAAAAGTTATTTGCTGGGCTTTATTGTGAATCTTTTGAAATGTGCTGTCTTGTTTCAGTGAATGAAAGTACCATGGTTTGACACCTGAAGCTTTATTTCCTGCTTTTAAAGCAGAGTGGGTAATTTTTCAGCAGACAGTATCTTCTTCAAAAGACTATTGTACTGCAGAATTAAATACTCTGCCTCAGGAAACAGCATTAGAGCCTCTGAACTTCTTAAGAGACTTCATAAAATTTGGAAGTTAGGAAAAGAGAGACCTGTAGGTTTTCAGTTTGGCTTGAGAAAAAAGCTTCTTTCTCTAACAGAATCAGAAAAGTTCTGGAGCCAGACTGATATTGGATACCTCCCTGGCAGGTTGGTGCAATTTCTGGTAGAGCCAGGAGACATTTAACAGTGAGGGGAGCAGAGCCACTGCCCTGGGAGTGAGGTTTAACCAAATAGACTCTTGGATCTGACCTGAAGCTCCTTTCTGTTGTGGCCAGATGCACCCTGCTTTTGAGGCTGGACATGTCAGATCCAGCTGACCTAAAGAGCACCATGAGTTTTTTTTTGAAGTCACATTGTCATTTATTTCCAACCTCATTTATAGAGCTGTATGACACACTGTGTGTTTTCAGGTGGCTCAAATAACCTCTAGCTTTCTTTTCATATCTGTGATTGCACTTCTTGATATCTTCTTTCATTTCCCATGATGAATGTGGACATATCATCTCCTGCCTTCCCTTTTTATTCCTCTCTGTCCTTACCACCAACTCCTGTCCTCTTTCCATACTTTTTTCCTGCTTTGGGATTTCTCACCAGAAGTCACTTAACTTGCAAAGAGGATTTGTCCAAGCCTGGGATTTTGCTGCACGATCAGAGCAGACTCTAAGTGTGCAGAGAGATAAATCATAATGGAAAATAGCTGCAGTATTCTAGTTCTGTTCACACAGCTCTTAAAATAGATAGAAAGGACTCTTTGTAGGCTCAGTTCAGATATTGGTCTGATGCCATGCTAGAAGGACACTGACTCATGAGCCCAGTCAGATTTAGCTGCAGTGTTTAGAGATGCCACCATGCTGAACTGTCTGCCCTCCCCTTTGACCAGTGGTTATTGTCCTTGCACCAGAAATAGAATGAAATGGATGTCCTCATCTTAACCTTGCCACCATCCACAGCATCAGCTCAGGACACTGGTGATGACAGGTTTGCTCTGAAGAACTGTGCTGCCAGTTGAGGAAAACCTGCATTATTTCTGCTGCAAGGCCTCTAACTCAGGCATAGGGGTGCAAAGGGCACTTGGGATTATGTGGGATTGACTCCCACCTGCACAGAGTAGCCCACACAATAAAAAGGTATGGCTTGCCAGGAAGTTTCTAGGCATCTTTTTGCATCTCTGCAGTCAGCAGAGTACTTAGGGGAGCAATTCCCCATGAAATACAGGTGCAAGTTCCTGCATCCACCTGGAGTCATCTGTGTGGAGTGCAGAGGGCAGAATGGAAATGCATTTTGAATGTGAATTGAACTTTGAGATGATGATTGAATTTTTTATTGCATCCCCACGTGTCCAGCATTGTAGGTGCAGGAATCAAATGGCAAGATGTTGTTTGCAGCATTGCAGAGAGTGCATATGTGAAGAGGCTCCTGGGGTTGGCATGAGCAGGGTTCCCAGCCCTGGCCAGAGGCAGATGAGTGGTGCCTGGCTCTGCATAGTCCTTCAGGCAGCTGTGTGTGGGGCAGGGGCTCTTCTTTTTCAACTACTCTGAATCCAACCACATCCTGCAGCACTGAATTCTCTCTGCTTTCAGCCTGATATAGATAATGAAACCAGACATTAATTTGGGTCACAGAGAATAAATAATTCCAGGCTAGAATGTAACTTAAGCTACATAAGAAATAAGGCTTCAATCTGAATATGAGTAAAAAAGTTTTTTAACTTGTCCAAGGTGGGCTGGGCAAACTGAAACCTTAACCCTGTCCATCCACCTCGAGCACAGTCTGTGCTGGACACAATCCCTGGTCAGTCTGTCTGGTCTGAGGATTCTTGCTGAACTCACAGGGTTTGTCTCAAGCACAGGACTGGGACAAGCTGGTGTCACCCCCAGCACTGGGCTGCACTGTGCTATGGAGCCTGGAAGGGCTGAGGAGCCTTTCCCCTGCCTGGATCTGTGTGTGCCCTGTAACCATGGGAGCACAGGGGGTGTGGGAACTGGGGCACAGTGCCTTGTGCAGCACGAAGGGGAGTGAGGGGTACCCAGCACATGTCAGCTGGCTGCAGATGAGCCATCTGCTGTTAATGACTTCCCCAGACTATTGCTGTGCTTTGGGTCTGAACTTCCAACCCAGAGGTGAACGGCTCCTTCTCTTACTGGGCTATTAACTGTCCAAACCACCAGTCCAGTTCTTAAGTAGAATTAATGGCAAGCCAGAGCTGGAGTTAATAACTGGGAAGAGCCTCACAAAAAGATTAATAAACAGTGGAGGAAAAGGCTTGGGAGGGCGTGAGATCTGGGCAGTTCATGCACCCAGGCCATTGTCACAAACTCTGACAAGCAGCTGGCCCAGGGCAGAAAGTCCCACAGGGTCTCTGTTTTAGCCCAAGGCTTTTTGGCTCTTTTCTGAACAGCAATTTTCAACAAAGGGGAACTCTTCAGTGTTTCAGTTCTGCACTTCCATCCAAAGCCATTATACAGCCTGGATTGCCTTTGCTGTGTGAAGTCCACCAAGGTAACACAGTGAGGAATTTCACTATGGCATGCTTCAGCACAAGACTTGGATGTTCATCCTCAGGTTAAAAGCTACATGATTTATGGGAGAAAAGATTGCAGTACCATTTCTAGGGTTACTTCCCTACAATTTATATCTCCTTGCTATTCATCAGACCCCTTCTTCTCTGTGCATAAGTAGGCTCCTTATTTACAGTGTGCAGTGTATGCTCCAAACAGCAGGAGGAGGGGGCTGAAATTGGGTTTACCAGTGGCTTACCCATTCTGTAGATGTTTTATCTGACACTGATCCTTCCCATCCAGTGAAATATGCTCGAGTGAGTGAAGGTATCTGCTCACAAGGGACACTGCTCAGGTATTGAACCTGCCAGAGACACATCCACACGCCCAAGATGCTGTGACACTAAATGCAGCTAAATGCTTTAGAGGTGGGAAGGTCCTTGTTCAAATACTGCAGAATAATGGGGTATTTTCAGCTCTTTGGGACTGAGGTGGTTATTTTCAGGGGACCTTTTTCTTACATTTCTGTTTAAGCACCAGAAGAAAGCTGTTTGAGTTCCCACCTAAGAGGAATAAATAGCATGAAGAGCCACTTCACAGAGGAGCTGGCTAACCTGGTCAGTCCCCTGTGTTTTGGCTTTCATGTTGCAACCCTGTTTTCTCTCCACTTGAATGGTTCACTGTGCTCTCCACAGGGACAGCCTTTGAGGGTGGGGTTGATGGACACAGGCAGCTCCTGATAGCTGAAGGTTTTATCCAAAAAAAACCCCTGTTGACCCCAGGGGAAAGATCCCTGTTTGTTGATCACACTGCCATCCCTCCCACTCACCATGGACAAAACTCCTTGTCCATCTTCACAGCTGATTATTTTTAACTAGGGGCAGGAGCTAATATTTTGTGGTGCAGGATGTGTCTGACATGCTGGGAAAACAGGGTTATTCAACACACCATCTGTATAGATTTTCAGCAGCTTTCCTCAGCATTAGCCAGGGCTCGTGCATCATCGATTTCTCAAGTGCTTTGGAAAACATAACAGTAACATAACAGAGATAGTTTGTCCATCAGGCTCTCTCAGAGTGGCAGGGCCATTGTTTTCAGACCAATAGAGCTGCTAGGTGCTGTAGCTGTGTTATAAGACCACAGAAGCTTCACATCTCCACCAAAGTGTTTACATGGCTGCTACAGACAGGGCACAGCCATCTGTAGTGTTAGTGCAAGTGCTTTTCCATTCTTTGCATAAATTAGGAGAAACATATTATTTTGTTAACTGCTGCTTGTACAAGTTTCGGCAGAGGATCACACTTAAAAATATATATTTATTTTTTAATGCATGTGAAATGAAAAATAAGAGTTGGGGTAAAAATTCAACCCCAGAGCTATTTTTCAGGTTACAGAGGGGGAGCACATCATAATTTTACTGGCAATGAAGAGAATCCTTGGAGTTAATTATAATGGCACTTTCCCATAGCTGGAGTGAAGCTCTGTGTGTCAGCACTTCTGCTCCTCTCAGGGCTCTACAAATGGTGCCATTGTAGGTGCCAAGACACACACAAAGGCAAGATTCAAGGGGAAATAATTCTTAAAGTTGTAATTTTGAAATGAAATTAATACCAACACGTTGACCGCTTTAATGAAGTTTTCTCCCTGTTGGCATCCAAAGAGATCTGCACTGAATAACATGTAGGTTAGCAAATTGGGGAGAAAAATGCCATTAGCACATGACAGAGCCTGTTTTGTTTGTTTATTAGTGGATGTCTCATGTATGTGATAAGACCGGAGCAACATTTCTCATCTCTGGCCTTTGTCCAGCAAACCCCTGAAGGACATGGTTCACTTTGAGCATCTTAATCCTCCTTCACTTTAAATGGATAAATCCAGTCATGTTCTTGACACAGATGGAGAAAAGGGGGAGCATGCAAGTTGGTGTCACAGGCTTAGGGCAATGTGGTGACAACCTGTAGCTGGAAAAGAGTACCCACTGTGCATGTATATGCATAAGTTTTATCTGTACCAACCATACATATAGTTAATATTATGTTTTAACTGACTGGACCATATTCTCTTTACAACATTTTCCATTTCTGGAATTAAGCAATTCTGTGCATCAGAACTGGACAATTCAGTGGCTTATTTCTCCACATTGCTCAAACAAGAAGATGATAAGCACAGTAGATTTCTGCTTAAAAGTTTTGGAAACTCCATTTATTAATTCTGCCATGTGAAGTCATCAGATAGGGGATATGAGTAGGCACAGATGTTGCTTTATGGTTTGCATGATATGCACGTCTCTGAACTGGATAATTCCTCACCTCTGCACTGCAGTAATCAAGATGATGAAAGTTTTAACAGGTTGGAGCCAGCTCCACCTGGTTTGAGAACCACTACAGGCTTTCTTGGTCCAGTTATTGTGACTGATATGTTTAGGGGCAGACATTTGGATTTGGAGATAACTGGCATGTTTTTCAGCTCCACAGTCATCCTCTCAATCTGTTTGCATTGCTGTTACCTGCTAAGCTTCCTCCCCAGCTTTGCTGGACCCAATCCACAGCACAGTGGGGAACAAGCAGGTGATGCTGAGCCATGCCAACCCCCACCTCCTGAGATGGTCACAAAATGCAAGGCAAATGTTACCAGAACTGGCTTATCCCAGATCATATGCTGGAGGTTGGATAGCTGGTCCAGTTTCCTCCCATTTGTGCTGCTAATAATGCACAGAGAACAAACAAAGCTGCCCAAATGAAGCTGTCAGAAACTCCCCACAACAACAGGAGCTTTCTTAGGTGACAACAAGCTGGCACAGGCACCTTTCTGCCAGCCTATAAAATCCAGTATAATGAGGGAGCCAGAGAGAGGATGAGGCTGGCTGTGTGGCACGCTGGCACATCCTTGGCAGTGGCAGCAGTCGGAGGCAGGAAAATGAATACATTGTCCCATTAGAGGCACTTGACTTGCTGGCTCGTGTCCCCGTGGAGCCCTTTGTGGACACAGACATCCAGGGCAGCATCCAGCCCTGCTCTCAGTCACTTTCTGACAGGACACTGCCGTTCCCAGGACTAACAGGTGATGAAAGCAGGATGGTGTGAATGCCCCTGTTTACACCCTCCCTTAACCCATTCGAGGTTTTGCAGAGCTCCCTGGTTCGGCACTGAGAGCAGAAAGGAGCTTTGTGTTGTGCCTCTTCATCCTGCACTCTGCTGACAAACCAAAACAAACCAAACCCAAACCCTTTTATTCAGATAACCCTGCCCCCATAAAAACCAGCATCCCCCCAGCTCAGGTGCAGCAAAACCTTCTTTTCTTCCTCATTTCCAGGATCTGTTTAACCAAGAACTGCTGCCTCCTCTCCTCCCCTCCCTCCCTTGAGCAGCTGCCAAGGGCATTTGCGATGCAGCTTGGCCCTTAACGTTTTGCCCTGAGCAAGCAGCCAGGACTCCAGCTGCCTAACTCCACTGCAGCTGGATGCTCACAGAGAGCTTCAGATTCCCAGCTCGAGATAAGCCAAGATAGGAAGGCTGAAAATACATTCAAACTGAGGCTTGTATCTGGGTCACAGAGCTGCCAAAACCACCCCCGTTCTGTTGAAACAGCTATTGAATTTGTTTCTAGAAGGAAAAAGACAGTAACATGCCAAGTGACACTAATTGTTAGGCAGCACTAAGCAAGCATAATGAACTCCTACAAATTATCTGGGAACATTTTTTTCCCCCCCTTTTTTTTGCAACGCGTTTTGAGGGAGGAATGGGAAAGTTGATCAAGGTGAATGCATAATCCATGAATATCTGTGGAAAGGCATAGTTCTTCCAGGGGTACACTTTTAGTGGAAAAATGTTACCTGTGGGTTAGGTAATTTTTGGGGAAACGTTAAAAAGGTCTTGTAGATTTGAGGACGGCAAAATCCATGCAAATCACCAAAACCATCATCAGCTTCTATGCCAATGCTACAGAGAGAACCCTGGCTTTCCTTTGCACCATTTTCAGCACTGATTAGGAAGGTGGAGATGCCACTGGGAGAAAGCCAGCCCCTGCTTTGGAAACAGTGATAAACCACAGAGAATTCAACAGTTCCAGTCCTTTCCTTTCTTTAAGCCATACACACAAACTTATCTTATTCATGAGTTTAGAAAAGAGATACCAACCTATCCAAAAAACCCAACAAAAAGGCCAAATTTGCTCTGGATTGGGTTAGAATGGTGGATTTGTGAAAGATAACTTAAAACATATCTTACAACTGACAATGCCCAGCAGAAAAATCCTGTTGGATGAATTACATACCCTTAACAAATTCAGACAAGCAAATTGAGGGCTAGTAGGTTTTGTTTCTGTTTCCTTTATCGAGTCTTGATACAAAGCATTTCACACCTGCATCTGTTCCTCTTTCCCAAATTAAGCAGTATATTCAGCCAGGAGGAATCCAGATGACTATTCAGGGACAAAAGAGCTGTTCAGCTTAAATAAAGGTGGCAGAACTTGGTGATTAATTTGTCTCCCTTGTTTCTCCAGTTGGAGAAGAAAAAGACAGCAAAGGAGTAATTATACTTAACTGCACCAAGAGAATTTTGCCATCCTGAATTCATGAGTGTTTTCAAGTTGATGGAAGATCACCAGCTATGAGACACTTCCTAAATACAGGGCAGAACTTTGTGAAGGCAGGAACACGTGACAACACCAGCCAAAGAGTGGTGTGTTCAGCTTGTTTGTGTTCAGATCCTTTGTGGGTTTTGTTCTTTTTTTAGAGGGCTGTATATGAAAGTTGCAGTGGTTTTGGAACATGGCATATGGAGAGAGGCTGTCATGCACCTGCCCTGGCTGCTGGGTAATACAGATGTGCTGCAGATGTGTGTGGTTGCATTGATATTTGGGTTTTACTTCTACCATTGACTCTTTTCCAGGCAAAAGGTCTTTGGAGAAAGCATTTACCTGATCTTGAAACCTGTGGCTGAACGCTCCCAGCTGCTGTTCTAAGTCCAGCAGAGTCAGTGGGAGACTGACTGTGGCAAGGATACAATTTCACCTTGGGAAGGCGTGTGGACTTTTCACTTCATCCATTTTGCCTTTTCATTAGATGAGCCCTGTTTAAAGATAAGAATGTGCACAAGCCTCCAAAGCTCCCCCTTAACAAGGGAAAAGGGAAGCAGGCTTCCAGATTAAATATTAGAACAACATCTGACGTGAAATAATTTGGGATCTCCTGCGTTCCCTGATCATTGCTGGATCTGATATGAGCAACTGGAGGCTGCTTCTGAAGGAGCAGTGGCAGCAGAGCAGCTTCTCTGCTCAACAAGCCCTGGCACCATTTAGAGCAATGGCTCTCTACCTCTAATCCAACTGCTCTCATGCCTAAAGCTCACACTGATTTTCAGTGCTTTAACTAGGGAAGAAATGTGCTCTGGTATATAGGCTGTTTTCCCATTTATTTGCACTCTTTCCAAGTGGGAAAAAGGAGGAAATAAAGAAAAGAGGGACAGCAGTGGCACAGCCTCAAATCTTTTACAGTCTAATGCAGATGTAAATAAGAAAAGGTTAAGTCCAACTTCTGCATTTGAGCCCTGTTCAAAATACATGAAATATTCTTGACCTAGACATCTGGATCCAGAGCACACTGAAAGGAAACACTAAACTGAACCAATGAGCCATGTGAATTTTAGCCCTTGTAAAATTCACTACAGTAATTTCCCATCTTTAAAGGTGAAGGTGGCTTTGTTTTCCAATTTGTGTTTGGAGAAAAACAGAACACTGAATGCCATTGTCAGAACTGGGCGACACTTGACAAGAGCATAAAATAATTTTATTCCTGGGTAACTCTGACAAATGATTTGGCCCGGGCAATTTAACAAGGCCATAAGAGATTGGAATCACTACAAAATGATTTCATGGCCAATGGGCTGGAGGCAGCTCTGTTATTTCTGTCTAAGCTGTGGGTCATTAAGGATGTATGACAAAACACGTTCCAGGACTGAGGATTTGAGAAGATGAAGATGAAATGGTAGCAGCTGCTCATATCACAGACAAGGAAGAAGATCCTTTTGCCGACAAACTAGAGAAGAATGTTACCAAAAGATGTATTTTCCCTGCATTTTAAATGTGTTGTGTACATTTCTGCATTGTTGCAGCCTTGGCTGAGATTTAAATTTGCACTGCATGCTTTTACAGAGACATTCTTCAGTTTGAAAAACTGTCTTCTAAAAGCTTTTTGGAAGCATGCTTTCAGTATGAGTAACAGAAACACCTTTAAAAGCAATAGCCACTTGGAAGTGACATTTCTAAGGAACGTTTTCCCTTTCTTTGCCTTGTGCTGTTCAACCAGCAATAGCTGCAACTGTGAGGAGCAATAGAGCCTCAAGGGACCGTATGCTGCTACTAACAGGCATTTTCTGTATGTAAATTTAGGAGGACACCACATAAGAGGTCTCAGATCTGTTACTTATTGCTTCTCATCACTTGGATCCTCTGGAGCAGGTGCCCAATCCAGCATCTCTACATTTTCCATAGAAGCCTGCTGCCATTCAAGCAAGGCAATGTTTATTTTTGCTTGATTTTGCTTTGTCTTTTCACACATCTTGTCCTCCTTTATCCTGATTTTGCTAACAGTTTCTTCAATTAACAAATATTTTTCTGTTGCTACAGCAGGTGTAAAGTTGAGCATGCAGGAATATTTTGCTGAATTAGGAATTCTTTGCACAGTAATAGGTCAGTCTGTGTACAGACAGAAGGCTTAGGTGGGGAACACTCCAAGATGCAGCCACAGGAAAACTGTGGAAAGCTGACCTACTTTGGGGTAAAAACCCCTTATTTAATGTAGTTACTACTTTTCTCACAACTAAAAGTTGCCATGAGAAAAGTCAGCATGGAAGCTTACCAGTCTTTCCTAGTTCTTAGAATGGCTGAAAACAATGCTTATAGTGCTGAGGATGTCAGTCTTGTCCAGACTAAAAGTGTGGATCAACCAAAAAAATACTTTTGGGGGTCTCCATGTCAAAGAGATCAGAGCAAATGTAGAGCAAATGGTGATTCTCAAAAAGATTCAGCTCAAGGGAGAAGAACTTTTCCCTTGCCATGCATTGAAAAGGATTGTGACGTTGGTTTGTCCAATAAAATAAAATGTTTAAAAACAACAACAAACCACCTACAAACCAACAACATGTGCTACCTGGTAATAACATGAAAATAGGAACTACCACCATCAAGTCAGTGCAATGCCTCTGCCTGCCTTCCAACTCACTCTGCTGGCTGCAGGTCATGTGTAGATTGCCTGACACCGATTTAGGAGCAGTGACAGACACTTCAGGTGCTCTGAGTGCAGTGCTGCAGCCATTTAAGTAGATACCAGGTAGGGACAAGCAATAGGGTATGCTACAAGAATGAGGAGAAAACTTCAGTTCTGCAAATGGGTCTCACAAGGCCCCTTTTTGGAATAGTTAGGTCCATCCTGTTTTCCACATTCACATTATAAGTTGAAAAATTAGGAAGGGGCAGAAAAGATCTCCAGGGTTACTTAAAACTTAGAAATATCTCTCAATGTAATACATCTCACTCACCCAAGATCTTCAAGGTGTATTTAATTTACCTCTATCTGAAGTTAAAAGTTTTCTTGGTCATACTTTGCCAAGGTCTACCCAGGGAAGTGTCAGGCAGATTTTGGGAGCTCACAGAAAATGAAGCTGGACCAGGTCACTCTCCTAATGAGACACAAGACCTGTCATGCTAATTAACTGTTTAGGTAACTTATCTAGGGATATGCTAGATGTCCTGTATTTGATATATTGAAGCCTAAGTTGCATGTGTTTCAAACACAGAACACAAATAACAGTGATGAACTTCCAAAAGAGGGGTTATGAGATTGGTTCTTTCACCTCTCTTAGGAAGGTGGTCAGTTTAGATCATCAAAATGGTCTCTCTGGCTACAAAAATGTAGCTCTGGTGTTTCCTCCATCAGGGATGTGGGCAAGTGGAAGATCTATCTGGGGTGGGGTTTGTGCAAAGCTTAGTGACCTTACCACATCCCCATGAAACAAGAGTATCTTAGACTGCTGTGTTCCAATTTTTTTGCTTAAAACATTTTCCAGCATAAAGTACCTTTTTTCTTGCCTTGAGCCATCTCTCAGTGCTTTACTTTCTTTACCTATTCTCATAGCATGTACAAAATGCATCCCTTCTGAAGAGGAGAAATGGAGCCCACAGAGATTAAATCATTAGCCCCAGTACATCTGTCACACAGCACAAAACTGAGAACAGGGCTTTCAAAACCAAGATTAAGCCTTCACCAGTTGAACAAATCACACCAGACAGTTAAGGGACCACAGAGTCCTGGTATGGCACATGGCCTTGCCAGATGTTCAGCAAGAATCTTGCAGCTGGAAACATCTTGGGCTTTTAAAGATGCATTTTCTGAGCTGGCATTCCCCTAGGGTGCAGGCATTTCAGGGTTTCCTGGTTATTTTTGCCTTTCTTCATGGATTGCAGTCCAGGTTACTTTACACCGTGAGTTCACAGGGCTTCCAAAGCTGGCAAAAAAAGGCTTGCAGCTGGCCCAAAAAGACCAGGAAAAAACCAAAGAGAATAATAAAAAAAGGCTATTTTATACCAGAAGAAAAAAAAAAAAAAAAGGAAAATAATGAAATAAAGCCATTTTATTTCTCTATGCAAAAATGGGCAACAGAAAAATGAAGTGCACATTCAAGCTCTCCAAGTGAGAAGACAATGACTAGAATTATAAAAGGAATTATCAGCAACAGCACACACCGAGAAGCTCCCAAACCATCAGCTACGTGGCCTGACTCGAGATCAAACGCATTGATATTCAAAACCAGGAGAGACTCCCATTTACATTCAACAGAGATGACACTTAGCAGCCCTTCTGCTGATGCTCTCAAAGGAGTGTTAGTTGAGATAAAAGAGTTATACTCTGGGACTTAAACAGCAGCTATTACTGTAAGTAGAGAGCAGCCCGGGGCTGAACAAAGGGCTGAAGACACCATGGACTGAGAGAAAGAAGTACCTGCAACTGTGAAAGGAGACTTAAGTTTTCCTTTTGATCTTCTTAAGTAACCTTCAGTATAATTTTATCTGCTTATGCACTCCAGCCACTTCCACTGCTGTCATGTCTAAACGCCTGTCCGGTGCTGTTTTGGAGGAGGGGAGGATTGGCCCCACAGTTAAAAAGCAGCACTGAAAAGGAACGGGAAAGGTGATGTCATTTCCCACAGGAGACACGGAGTTGCTCAAGTCACATAGGTTCTTGTGACAGAGCCTGGCAATATAAGGAAGGGTGGTTTGTAGGGGATAGGATTTACCAAGAAAGTCTGATACACCACGGTGAGATGGTGATGAATTAACAGAGAGCACAGATAGGGAATATGAGAGCTTGAAACGTTTATGCATGCTACCCATGACCCCTGGCTGTGCTGAGATCTTGTTTCACATGCTTTTGGTTCATACAGATCCCTTAATACTGTAAACCTCCTTTCAGACCCTAAAATCATTAGACATAAAGCTGCTTCTTAACTGTTGAAGATATAAACTTAAAAGTGACCTGAAGAAAGTAGAAAGCCTCATGGGTTCAGATATTCTGGCACAGAGACCCATGTGCTGGCCCTTCAGTCAGCAGCTTCTCCTCCAGCAAATCCACTGTGCAGAGCAAGGAGGATTAAAGGCAGTTCTGCATCTTCCAAAACCCAGACGGTTTTCAGGAGAAATTATCTGTCACCCTAATCCCTGCAGCTCTGTTTATCTCTGATCAGAAAGGGGAGTGCCAAATTGGCATACTGATTCATGTACCATAAAAAGAGCGTGCCTATAAGCACAGATCATGATTTGCATACTTATTAGCCTTGACTGCCAGGGAACATTCTGGTTCCTTTGTAAGCACAGAAACAGTAAAAATATGCTAATAGCAGCATATCAAATTTGGGCTTTAGCCAATCTGTCAATATTGAAATTACTTGCCTGTAATATAGTGGGTAAACAACTCGTTGTATAGGATGATCCGAGGCATGATTTGAACTTGTTGAAATTTAGTCATTTTGTGCCTGAAAAACTCACAGATCAGCAAGCGAAACATAAGCATACATGCAAGACAGATGTCACACTGACTTTCTATTCTATTATCTGTTTGCTCCCTTCTTTTCTGCTTTTGGAAGCAGCTCATTCAAGAGTCTGAGGCGGGGAGTGGGTGATTTCCAGAGAGAATCACTTAAATCACTGTCAGTGTATGTCCTCCATATAGACTCCATTTCTTCTCCTCCATGTGCAATAAAGACAGAATGTCTCCTGACATAAACTTGATATAAACCCAAGTCATTCTTTTCTTACCACAGACAAATAAAGCTTTTCCCACAACAATGATCATCAAAACTCATCAAAAGTTAATGATCTTTCCTTAACTCTCCAGAGTTCTCCCATCTCTGAAATCAGCAGAAAAAAAGGAACTACAAGGTTAGCAGCTGAAGCCACAGTGGGTCTGTGCTACCTTAGCCTTCTCCTCGGGTTTCTCTCTGTGTATTTATGGAGTGATTTCTTCATCTCTGCTATTTATTCTTTCACTCCATTTCTGTTTTTCAATTATCTGGCATGGTCTGTGCTAATTGTCCACAGTTGATTTCTCTTTCTTTGAGGGCTGTTCCTGATAGAAGGAAGAAAGATGATGGTGTAGTTAATGAAATGTTTTTGGCCCAAAGCTCTTTATTCTCAAAGAATGGGACTGAATGTTCTGTTTCTCTAAGCAGAGCTAAAAATAAAACCAGAAAAACTATAATAATAGTTAAAAAATACTTAGAAAGACTTCATAATGTTCTAAGACTCCATGAAGATCTTTAGCATATCTTTACACCCACTTCTCCTCTATGAAACAAACCAAAATCTCCCAGTCCCAGCTCTGCAGACCAGGAAAGCCCTTGAATAAGAGGCAACCCTTCAGAGCTTGCCATGGGGCCAAGCCACTTGGGCAGCACCTTGCACTCGTTCCAGCTGTTTCACTCTATGGAACAACTTCATTGATCATTCAGTGACCCAGAGATGAGGGTGCCACTGACCAGAAAATAAACTTTTCTGAGCTCTTGGTCTGCTGAATAGCTACATCTCATCTGGGTCCTACATGCAAAACCAAGGAGGGGAACCACAGGAAAAGATAAGCAGGATGAGTTAAGTGGAGAAGTTGGTTGGCAGGCAGAAAGCATTTCCCTTCACAGTGCAAATGTGAAAAGCCAGGGGCACAAAGAAGCATCTGGAAGGGGAAAGGAAGGTCAGTGTTGAAAGAAGAACAACATCTCAGCAATCCCATCCATGGTCTAAAGGAACTGCACACATCCACATTCAGCAACATATGTCACCTTCTTTTTGAAGAGAAATGTGTGTTTGCTAGAGACAGGAACCATCCAGGTGACAAAGAGAAGCAGATCCTGCAAGGAACCCCTGTTTTAAGGATGAGATCCACAGTATTTAATGTCAACTCCTCAACATCTGGGATCCCAGTCACTGTCTGAAAAATCTCGGAGATAAAGACAGATTTCTAGCCTTAGTAGCTGAAAAGAGAAGCATGGAAATGTGTCCTCTCAAAACTTGAAAAGAATGAAATAATCCAGTCTCAAACCCTGAGTAAAACCTGTTGTTTGGGGCCCCCCATATGTTGTGTTCTGAATGAGCCCAGTTTTAAAGACCATCCACCAAGTATTGCAACTTATACTGTGCACAGTCTCCATTTATTTATATGCCAGAGGGAAAGAGCCTTGTTCTCCCTGCTTCTTCCCAGGGGATGATTCTAAGTTTCACAGCCAAGGATGAAAAGTAAATTAACAGGATATTCTATGATTTGCCACAAAAAAGGCAGTGTGCTGATATCTGAAGCACAGCAGGCCCTCCTTGTTCTTCACAGAGATAACTAGGTGGGATATCTCACATAGCACAGGGTGGTAATTGTAGAGAAAAGTTAACTTGCTAATAGCAATCACTTTATCTTGTTTGTTGGTGATTAGTTATGTAAATTTGTTCTCCCCTTCAATTCCACACCAGTGCATCAAGGTGACATGCCACATGTGCATAATTACTGCCAGTGTTATTTCCAGACCTTGATCTACAAAATGCAAAGTGCCACTTACTAGAAAGTCCACACAATCAAAGAGTCTTCTTTCATTTCTCTACACACGTTTGCTGTTCTCTTTTGATAGGCACAGCATGTAAGAAGCCAGTGGGAAACAAACGCAGCACTCACAACGTGGCTTCTCCTTTGTTAATTAACTAAGTCAGGTGCATAATATTGCCTGTGTGACTTCTTGAGAGTCCAGGACATTGCTGCTCTTACAACACAGGGAAATGCTGCTTTATCCAAGTCTGTAAGACAATAAACATTAAAAGGGATGATGAAAAATTATATTTATTTATTTATTTATTTATTTATTTATTTATTTATTTATTTATTTATTTATTTATTTATTTATTTATTTATTGTTTACACAGCACCACAGCACTTCAAGGCAAATGATATGAGAATTTCAACACCCAAGGAATTCATCATCTACACAGGCCAGAGTCAAGCTGTGTCACTCTTTACTCCCTGTGTCACCCCTCTGTCTGGGTCAATTCTACAGAAGTAACAGCATCACGATCTGGCTTTAATTAAAGAAAACTTTAGAGACTAATAACTAGGACTAAGTAAAAATGCTGTTGCCTCAGCCCTAACTCATTTAAATGGGAATGGAAAAAAAAAAGAAGAAAAAGGGCAAAACCACCAAAGAGCTTTCAGCTGCAGCCATGTTTTAGTGCTTGATATGCAGAGTCGTCATGGCTGGGACCGACTTGCAGAGTCAGACAGTCACTTCGGTGCCCACCATGTCTAGCTGTAATAAAACTGAGCTGCTAATGACTTAAAAGCTCCAATTAGCATACATTTCTGAAGAAATACATGCCATTTGCTGCTACTCAGTAAGAGGAGTGAGAATCCCATCCAGCTCACAGAAAGAGATGGATTTCACCCCGAACAATTCTTGTGTTCACTCTCCAGACCTTTGTCTCACCATGTACCACCAGCTCCCACTTCCAGAATCCAGAAACAAGGCAGTAGCAGTCCCTGCTCTTCCCTGTTCCAACAACTCACCAGAGAGACTGTGCTTGACCCTGTGCAGCAAGGTTTGCCAGTGGGAGCACCCTCTCCATGGCAAGCAGAGGGATGAGGAGCTGGGACCAGCAGCAGCTACTGCTGTGTTATGCAAGGACCCAAATTCCAGCTGGGATCTGCTTGCACCAGCCAAGCAGGAGAAGGCAGCTGAGCCCTTCATAGGGTTGTGACTGCCTTGACTGGACCAAATTCAACTGCACATCTGTTTCAGGCCAGAAAGAGCCTCTTTGGAGAAGTGGCCCAACACTGGGATTGTTTAATCGAAGTGGTTCGGCTCAGGGGTTCGTGGGGCTGCTGGGGAAGTTCATTCTAATCTGGTTTTAAAAATGGTGTGCGCAGAGAGGATCAGAGATCAGTGCCACACCACACCACACAACACACCACAGTGTTAGAAAGGAAGAAAAATTAGTGTGATAACAATAATATTGCATTAGTCTAAGCACAAATGCAGCCCCACAAACAAAGTGATGTTACTTGAAAAAGGGCTAAGGATAGAGACAGGGCAGAGCCGGGGGAAGAGGTGATGGACTTCTTTAAGAAAACACAGTGCTGTGTCCTACCCCGGGTAATTCAGGGCATGTTTGAGTCTCTTCATGCTTTTATTTGGGAAAAAAAAACAAGAACAAAACAGAACAGAACAGAACAGAACAGAACAAAACAAAACAAAATAAAACAAAACAAAATAAAAACAAAAACAAACAAAAACAACAAAAAAAAACCCCAAACAAACAAAAAGAAAACAAAAACAACCAAAAAATACAACCGAAAGACCAAAACCAAACAAACAACAAAAAAACCACTGAAGAGGAAGGAACATGCTATTTATTGGAGGCATGGTGTAGCTGACTGACCCCCTCATCAGTCATAACACCTGCCTAGGAAGGATCCTGAGGTAAGATATGAAAATGTTTTGCCAAAACAAACACACAGGGCCATGTGGCTTCCAGCTGCTCAGTGAAGTACCCAGTTTGGTGCTGGGAGGGTCAAAAGGCAGGTACCTAGAGAAATTAATGCTTCATTATAACAATGAAAACAAAGCAAACTTCCTTTCCAGTAGGAGGAGATCCTGTTGTGTCCAGTTTCACAACCTTTGTTGGACTCTGAGCTTTGTGATCCTTTCTGTAAATACAAAGCTGTTTCTCTGTTAAGGAAGAAGAGCATTTCTTCTTCCCAAGCAGCCCTGCAGCAGCCCCAGAGCATTTGCTCTATTCTGGGCCAAGCAAGAGGCTGCTGCCCTCTCAGCCCAGCCCAGGCAGTGCTCAGCAGTGCCTGGCCACACGTCCTCCCCTCAGATGCTATTTTGGGGCCTGCCAAAATAGCTGTCCTTACCCACTAATCAATCTCTGTGGTCAGCCTTGTGCTGAGGGGGATCAGCCCTAAAGGATCAAGCTGTTCCCCATTTCCTCTGGAGCTGGCAGGAAAGGACAGATAATCTGGCCCAGATTTGTCATGCAGCTTTTAAATATGCAGGAACCTCACACATCCCAAATTTTTCATGGTCTGTAGTGAGGCCTGGTTCTGCTCTCAGGCAAACCTGTTGTCCCTTTGAAGCCAATGAACTGGCTCCAGATTCACACTGGCACGAGATGCTTCTGGGTAAAAAGCAAGGGAAAGCGCTGCAAGGTGCTCCACAAGACAATTTAATCTGAGCACCTCAATGAAAAGAAATCCCATGCCAGGCAAGATCCAATAATGCTGGGGCAAAGCACTTGGCTCCCCACAGCTCTGCCCAGCTGGGCAGATGCAGCATCTGGAGCAGTGTGTGAGAGCATCAGCAGAGGAAAGCAGCCCCCTCTGTTTTCCTCTTTATCTGCTCTGCCAGCATCCCCCCTGTCTGGAGCTGTGAGCTGGAGGAGAGGGAGGCTGTCCCAGCAGGAGCTGCAGGGATGGGGGAGTGCAGGGCAGCAGGGCAGGACTGTGTGGGCAGCTCTTGACCCTGTGCTCTGCCCCTCTTGTCCCGAGCAGGGAGCTGGGAATGGAGGGCAAGGAGCAAATGGGACTGAGGCCAAAGGCTTCAGCAAAGGAGTTGCCTTCCTCTTACAGACCAATTCAATTAGAAACACCTTAATGGAGACCCATCTCACAGCTCCCACTCAGCCAGGCAGGACTAAAGGACATACAGGACTTGCTGCCCCATTATAAGTCAGGGGTCTTCACCCTGGTGCCCAGCAGTTCTCCAGGCAAAAGCAAGAAATAAATACAAAAGAAATGGGCTGCTGCTAAAGGGCAGGTTTAATAACTCATCTGGAGAGATGGCAGACCTTTGCTCTGACCTGGCACACCTTCTAACCCCAATTCTACTCTGTCCTTAGTAACAGAACTAATTGAAATATCAGGATATGATCGGAGTCCTGATGGACAACACAGCAAAAACGCCCCAGCTTTTAGATGCTAACTTCTCCTGCCCCTGTGTGCATCAGCAGAGAAATACATACATGTTTGTGAGCTTTGGGGACTGTATGCTTTCGCTTGTTTAAAGCCCTATAGAAACACTCCAGTCAAGATGAGGATGCCTTGGATAAATGGGATATTTTTGCCTTTTGAATATATGCTTGTGTTTTTCCCAAAAGATCTTATTAGGCTTTAATATTAAAAAAAAAAATCCAAAACCAAAACCAAAACAACAAAAAACCCCACTAAACAGCTGAAGATGGTTTGGTAGCAAGCAAAGACATGCAAGAGCTGAGGAAACTGTCTTGTCCAAACTTTTTTCACCCTTCTCCAGACAAATGGCTTCCTTGTACTCTACACAGTGCTTGCAGACAAAGTTGCAGTATTATTAGTAAGGTTTATTATAGCATCTTGCCTTGAATGGCAGCAGCAGAGGAATCCCCACTGGGTGACCCGGGGTGCAGATGAGTGTAGGAGCTGTGTGATTCATTGTACCCAGCTCAGTGTGAAATATTCACAGCAAACTGTTTGGCTGGGGAAGAACTGGGCCTCTTTCTGCTCAGGGCAGCTGAGACAGAAAGCTTCTGATCCAGCTGGCATTTCCCAGGATTGAATTCTGCTTCATGACCCTGTTTCCCAAACACATTTTTACCTTTTAGAAGTATGTGCATGCTGAGACTACCTAACACCCCAACCTTTCAACTGAAGTGCTTAAAAGGGAAGATAGGTCAGGTAGAGCTATTTCTGTTCCTCAGCTACACAGTCAAGCACTTCTAGAACATGGAGTACATAGAATAATGGAACCATGGAGTGGTTTGAGTTGGAAGGGGTCTTTAAGGTCATCTCATTGCATCCCCCTGCCATGGGCAGGGACATCTCCCACCAGGGCAGATTGCACAGGCCAATATGCACCCAAGTCAATCACAAACACCAATTTCCCCTGTCTGGAATTCATTAATTATAGGAGCACCCAAACCTGCAGTGCCCACCTGGTGCTCTTACCTTAGGACAAACCACATGGCCCATCAGAGACTTTAGAAAGGAAGAAGAGTGTGTGTTTGTGCTTGTGTGTGGGGAAACATGCATGAGAAGGTGTGATTGTTTCACTGCCATCATATCTCAGAAGACAAGATGAGGAAAGTAGGCTGGATGTGAGTGGGACAAGGTGTTGGTGATGTGGGGTGGTACCTGTCCACTGAGGGCTTTTTGTGTCACTGATCATTTCAAGCTTTAAGGTGAAAAAGTAAAGGAAAACTTTGCTTAGTGTGTGACTGCCCTCTTTGCAATGGCTTCTGTTTAAGTGACACCTCTGCTGCCACCTGTAAAAGGAAAGGACACACCAAGGGTTGTACCTGGATCAGCCCAAGGGACAATATTTTGGGGTCCCAGAGATGCTGCTGAGCAGATCCTCCACTTCCTCCTGCTCACACTGTACTCAAGATGCATGGACTAGACTCTTGCTGTCTCCGTGAGAGACTCCAGCAGGAACAATGCCACACCCACCACATTCCTTTCCTTTATGGAGAAATGGATGCCCAAGTTGCCCATAATTTCCATGTGGGCAGTTTAGTCATTGCAACAGTTGTTTTCCTCTTCTATCAGGTAAGAACATATACAATTAGTTATATTTCCCCATACTAAAAAACATTAAAGAATGACACCCAAGCAAGGATGCCATTCTGATGGCAGAGAACACCCAGACAGTCCTTTCCTTTTCTCTGTGATCTCCCTGTCTACTGTACTGCAAATACTTGTCTCAGGTTGGAGTGCTCCATTTCCTTCCTAAAATCTCTTTCTTGTGCTAGTAATCAGGGCAATATAAAATGTTCCTTTTAGACCATCTGGAAGCCACGGGAAACATCAATTAACTGCATATATTTGAATCGTAAGTACATTAGGCTAGAAATTTCTACATATTCTAAAAGTGAAATCCTATGAAGATTTTAAGCCTTGCAATATTTAATTAAGTGGTGGCCCAGAGTGTGGGGAGCAGAATCATGTCCCTGGGCCATGGAGCAGGGTTTGCCACAAACCCACACAAGCCAGTCCCCATCAGCAGTGCAGCTATAAAGTTTCTTTCACATAGTGAGCTCCCTGTCTAGCTGGCACAGCCACATCACAAGCATTTCATTTATAGCCTCTTTTGAAATGCAGAGGATTTTTTTGGGTGGCTCCAGCTGAGCTGCTGAAAAATAAAGGAAGTGTGCTCCCTACTGTCTGGAAAAGCTCTCAGCCAAGCCTGCCAGTTTGATTCAAGCTCACTGGTCTAAAGTACCAGCAACAGTTTAAGATTTAAGCCAAGCCCCTTCTATGCCCACCTGCAACAGGTGGGGATGGCTGTGTGCATCAGAGCCCAGCTCTCGGCTGCAGCCAGCCCAGCCACCAGCCAGCAGCAGCCCTTGGGGGGCCTCACGTGTCAGTGGGAAGGGGAAGAAGAAGGAATTGTGCCGTTCCCACCCTACCTGTGGGGAGAAAGGGCTTTAGCTTTGCTTGGTGACCTCAAGGAAGTCACCGTGCCTCGCTCTGCCCTTCCCTATGGCCAAAGCAGGATTTGAATGCTGTTAGTTGAGCACAATTCTGTGATCACTCCTGGAGCTCTGACTGAGCTGGCTGCTCTCAGAGCAAAGATATTTCCCTGCCAGCAAGGGCAGCACAGGACCCAGCACACGAGTTGCTGGTTGCAGCATTCCCTGGCTCTGCAAGGGAAGGGCTGACCACTTCTCTGCTCCGTGCAATGAAATGGATAATGAACAGGCACTAAAGTGGAGGCTGGATTTGCTGTGCTCTGCCCAATTCACCTGACACTGCCGTGTTCAAAAGAGGGGTAAAGAGTCACCTCTGTTTGGGTTTCATTTCACTTGGGAGCAAGGCACAAGAAATTTAAGCTGCTGTTATGGAAACGGTAGGGTGAAGGAGTTGGCTAAGGGAATGGGGCAATGACTAATGTTAAGGTGAGAAATATGTCAGAGAACAGTTGTTAATGGAGATCATCAGAGGTGATAATGACTAATATTTGCATTAGTGAGCTGAAATAAATATTAAGGGTATTATTAATGGCATCTGTCGATGACACAAAGGTAGGAGGCATCATCCATGGAGAAAAAAATTAGGGTTGCAGTATGAGAAAAACTGAGTGAGTTTAAGGAACTGGAGTGTTAATAAAAATACTATGAAATTCACTGTACCTAATTCACAGTACAATGTTCAGGGTCTCGCAATAAGGAACTGATGACAAAACCTTTTCTATAAGCTGAGAACTCATCCGCTGGAATTGAGTGAAGCAGATAAAGACCTGTGCATATGAGGTGATTATGGGATGATTACATGCTGCCAGTGTGATGTAGCTGCGTTAAAAGAAAATGTGGTCTTAAGCGGTGTCAGGAGAGACACTGACTGTTGAACAAACTGACAGTAAAACGTCAGCCCCATGGAGTGCAACAGACCCTGATGAAGACAGATGAACCGCGCTGGGAACGATCGAGGGGGAGGAAAGCGCGTTCTGAAGGGAGGCTCTGAGCCTTTTCCCTCGCCCAGCCGGGTGCAGTGACGGGAATGCGGCTCTATCTGTACGGAACCCAGGCTCTCCTGGAAGGGGACCTATTTAGGTCCGCGCCCGGTGTCGTCCCGAGAGAGAATGCGCGCAAAACCCACAGTAAAGTGAAGCTGGAAGTCAGTCAGAGGGTCCGAGCTTTGGGAGTGAGCGGCTGCCGCTGACGCCTCCTCGGCAGCAGGAGAGGGAAGGCGGTGCGGGAGTGCCACCGTCTGTCCCCTCACAGCACTGCAGGGACACCGGCAGCAGCGCCGGCCCTGCCAGCCTCCAACCGGGCTCCTGGAGGCGCCGGCTAAGGAAGAATCCGTGTGTGCTGTGCTTCGGACCAGAGCAGGGCAGCAGCTCCTGACTCACCTGGAAGCGCAGCTGGAAGCGCAGGTGCCGCAGGAGGACACGCTGAGGGGACAGGGGGACAACACAAGGGGGACAACGCAGGAGGGACTGTTCCAGCAGGCCTCTGCTGAGGGATGGCAGAATAAGGGAAAGGAAAGAAAAGGGAAGGGAAAGGGAAGAAAAGGGAAAGGGAAAGGGAAAGGGAAAGGGAAAGGGAAAGGGAAAGGGAAAGGGAAA
>VZTR01002689.1:663250-744329 GCA_013400775.1 Chaetops frenatus
GATATGGGTTATCTGAATCATAGCTTATACATGTAAAAAAATGGCATCAAAGAAGCTCTCTTAACAAACATTCTCTGCTTGCACCCTTTATCTGACTGGGGAGCAAATTAAGCTGCAGCAGCAGAACAAGCAGGAGAGCTGTTAGTACAACACTGAACCACTGAAACCCCCAGGGACCACTGCAGTGTGACTGCTCAGTAGCAAAAATTCCAGATCAGATGTGCTCTGTTGCCCTTTTCAGAGTCTGCATAGACCTTCAATGCTCTCTTCAGATCTCTCAGACAGCAAATTCCCCAGACCAGATCTATAGTGGTGTTGTGTGGCTCAGCTTCCTCCACATTGATGAGATTAGGCACATAGGAATAGTCAAACCTCCCAAGTTACTTATTCCATTCCCTTGCCATTGCTGCTAACCTTGGCATCCAATCACCAACACAATCTGTTTTAAGAGCACTTATCTCATATTCCAATGCTTTAAACAAACTAGGGGTTTTTTTAAATTTTATTTTATAAATTTCCACTATATCAATTTTTCCCTTCTGAGACATCCTGTACATGCAGATTATGGTTTCTTAAAATGCTTTCCAGCTACTTTCCTTTCTTCTTCTTCTTTTTTTTTTTTTTTNTAACCACACTGCCCATCTGCTCCAAGCTCTCATCAAATAACACCACCCTCACAGCCGTGCTCCTCATCAGTGTTCAGAGCTATCACACTATCTGGCCTCCACGATAGCCAGCCTGCTGTTCCAGGCCAAGGAATCATCTCTGCTTCCATTCCCATGACTGTGTTACTCTCAGGCACTTTGCTATTAAAAGCCTGCTTTCTCCAGTGAATCATTATCCCCATCATGAGCACAGGCAGGATGCTGCCTGGTCCTGAGGACCCTTCCTAGGAGCAGAGACAGGCAGTGTGAGTCAGTAGATGGCTCTGTTACAAACCATTGCTACAGTTTTTAGGTCTGTGTGGTTCTGTGTGGGGTGATCTTGCAGTCCTGAATATTTCTTTTTGCAGAGTGGGTTCATATCCAAATCCAACTCTCCTCTGCCTGTGTTCTCTGTAGACAAATTGTCCAAAGAATAGAGCCCCTCAAACCCAAAGCAAATCAAATATGTCACAACATGACAATCTCCATATACCCCAAGTACTTATCAGTCAAATGCTAAGAGAAAATGCTGTGACACCCCTGAGTATTGTGTCATCAGAATGACAAATTTAATTACCTCCATCTTCCCTTAGTTTGTCCTTGCTGATGTTGCCTAGAGTTTGAAGGTGTTTAGAGAGGTCACAGCTTTTTAGTATCACACTGGAGACACTGGTCTTTGTTGCACAATGTAGAGTTTATTTGCATTAAACTATAAGAATGGCTATACTGGATTAGATTAATTATCCATATTGTCCAACATACTGGTTCCAACAGCAACCAACAGTGAATGCCTAGGGAGGACTACAGGAACATGTCAAGGAACTATGAGATACCTGAGTAACTGCAGCCCTCAGCCATTCCTGCTCCAGGGTTATTCTAAATTGGAGTAGTCTTTACCTATTCAGTAACCTTCAGCAGATTTTTCTTGCATGACCTTGTGCAGCTTCATCTTGCCCCCATTTAAGTCTTTTTCATCAACAACCTCTACACCAAAAAGTTCCACAGCTCATCTACACCATCTGAGGTGTGCCTTCTTTCATTTCAGAGCCTTTCTCTGCCACCTTCATATGCCATCCCTGGCTCCTGGATTAGAAGACTGAGTGAACAGCCAGGCTCTGCTCCCTTTCTTTGTGTAGTTCTTCATTTAAGGGATTTGTGTTGCATTTTGATCAGCCCATGTCCACATCACAGGTCCAGTATTAGGGCTGGAGATAACAACTCAAAAATTCAGGATATTCTACAGCTGTGCCAAGAGACTGAGGGAAACTGTGGCATAGTTCATGACATGGCTTATAAACCCATTGCTGCCAGCACCACTGCACTGCCCAGCCCTAATAATGCTTTCTTCCCCCCATTTTCTGCCTTGAGCACCTGTTCAATTTGATTTTCTACCCATCAGCAAGAGCAATTCTCACCACAAACTGGAACCAGGTCTTGGACTGTGTTTCTCGTCAGGCCAAAATGACATTCAATGCCATTAAAAGGCAGTTCCTGCTGAGTAATCATGGACACCAGGCACTTTGTACCTTTGGAAATGTCTCACTAATAGCAACATGGGGGAGGAAGGAAGAGTTTTCCCTGTGGAGCCTGACACACCATTAATTCAAGTATGATTAAGTCTGCCTGTCCATCAGAGCCCTGTTCCCTGCACTATGTCCTCCTCACTCCTCTGGCTTTGCCTCTTCCTTCTCTTCTCCAGGTTTGTCCCTCACTCTATTCCTGGCTGTGATTCTGTCCTTTGAAAATCATGCATCTTTCCTACCTCAGGCCCTCTGGATTTCTTTGTATAGTGTATTGATAAATCACCAACACACTATCCTAGATCTGCCTTAACAAGTCAAATATTAAAGTCTCCAAATCTAAACTTCTGCATGATTAAAAAAACCTATCCAGAGAGATATGGTTACTCCAAAATCCCTCAAACTTTAATACCTGGAGGGAGGGGACTCTGGCACTGGGCACATTGCAGATGTTTCAGTCCTTGTCTTTGACATGAGAAACATGCAAAAGCTGGCAAGAGACCTTTACTAAAGGGTGTTTCAGCTCCTCTGGCTGTTTTGCTGTGTGGACAGGCTGTAAGGCTTTGTGCTGGACTGCAATAAACAGGAAGCATTAACAATAGCTCTGAGACAAGAAGGCTCCCCTGAAAGTTTGTGGCCCAGATATTTGGCTGGTGCTAATCAGAGCCATTCAACTGGGCTTTGGGGAACTGCATTGATTACATCAGAACTAGTCCCAGCTCACATGTCTCTCGTGGAAAGAACAGGAGACAGCATCAGAAGGTGGAGAGGAAACATTTTATTGTCCAGCTGGGTGTTTCTCATAGGTCAGAAATGAGCTTGCTTTCCAATATAATTTCAATCTATGCAGTAAATATCCACTGGTTTGTTGGCATTTTTGAATCACCCAGAGGAGATGCTGGCCTGGTGCATCCTCTGGAAAGTTGGATCACCCAATTAATCATTTCACCACAGGAAGATTATTCTTTTCTGTGTTAGTTCCCAAGTAGCATTTGATTCATAGTCTGCAAAACAAACCGATGGAGCCTGGTACCCACAGACAGCTTTGGAAGGAGTACGAGTGCAAAAGGTGCAGGCAGGAAAAGCCCTGATTACTGAAGTAAATAAACAAGCACACATTTCCACTTCCCATGGGTCAGCTTCCTCGGCTTAGCCACCACTTGTGCATTTTATCCTTCATCTAGCTCACCTAGAGCCAAGGGATGTTCCTCTCTTCAGGTAGGTGATGGTGCCTGTCACAGACTGGCTCAGGCTCTTGGCTGCCTTTAGGTGCCGCTGCAGCCCAAATAAACACAGCAGGCTTCAGCTTGGTGGTTCTCACGTGTGGAACCCAGGCCTTGCACAGGCTGTCCTGCACGTCAGGCAAAAAGCACCGAGTCCGTCACAATTACACCAAACAAGAGTCATAAAACTCCCGCGGCTCCCCATGAAAAAGACTTGAAAAAGACCGTGAAAAAGTTTTGGTCTGTTGTGGGTTGTTTTTTTTTTTTTTGTTAATTCCAAAAGCTGTCAATTCAAGTGACCTGATTATTCCCAAGCTATTCCTTTACCGTGTGTTTTTTTTTGGTTTTTAACTCCTTCCTAGAAATGGGAGCTGCAGTTCAGCTGTCCTGTCCCTTGTGTGGGCAGCCCCACAGATGCCCAGCTGCTTGATCAAACAATTCCCTACCTCCAGCCTTGCAAGTGCTGTGGGTTCCAAATTATTCCTTCAGGGAAGTGACAAAGTTACTCCAGACTTTACAAAGTGTGCTAAAAGCAGTGATTCTTCATTCTCACCCAGTGCAAGAACCACAAAGATTGAGGTGAAGTGGTAGAAAAGCAGGAGGGAGCTCCATGCTGAAATTCACCACTCTTGAGATTTCTGTAGGTTTTGGTCAGTGTCCCAAAGTGGTCCTCAGTGCAGCTCCTGGCTTTTCCCATGGGTCAGGGGATCTCAGTTTCTCCATCCTGTGCAGCCAGTTTCTCTGATCCTCTGCTATGAGAACAGCTCCTTTGCTATAAAATCTTACTCTCCTGTTTCTCTCTTCTGCCCCAGTTTCTTCTCTCCCTTTACATTTTCTTAAAGTGAGAACATCCCGGTTTCTTTTTTTCCCCATCTGAGTATTCTCCCTTTTCTCTTCAGCCTGCAGAGTTTCAGATCCCAGGCCAGATTCATCCTGTGATCTCTGGCATTCAAGCAGAGCCTGGAATGAGAGCCTCTTTTCCTTGCTGTGTAGCATTTTGCAGTGATATGGACAGGAAGAGTGGAAATGTCTCAGGGATACTTCCAGGCTGCAACAGGCTCAAACACAACGTTCAGTAATGCAGCAGTTTCATTAAAATTACCTAAATTCATCAGTTATGCCAAGCCTCTCCACAGCACCCCAGTGAGTAAATTAGTGAGGTTAAACCAGAACAAAACTCTGTCCCTGGGATAGGCAGTGACTTGCCCACAGCCCCGGAAAGAACAAGAGCAAGATGTGTTTTGTGCCCACGGATATACAATTTCTGCCCTTGGAACCATTTCCTCAAAGGAAGGGGATAAACTCGAGGTCCTGCTTCTCTCTCATGATGGGGGACACTCTGATGTTGTTTGGCCTAAGGCACACCATGAGCTAGGTTGGAATTGTTTATGTGGGCAGCCCCTGCTCACCTGTAGGACCAGTCTGGATCATAGGTGGACACCTGGGCAGCAGCAGTGGCCAGACCCAGACACACCAGTCCATGAGCAGACAGCTGTGGCAGAAACCAACTCCATGGAACACTTTTGTCCATGAGTTCAGTCCCCTGGGTGCATCCCCGAGGATCTGATGCCAGAACGAAGGCAGTGGGGCCTGTGGATGTGGAGGGAGCCTCTCTCAGGAACCAAGTGCAAGTATTGGTGCTTAATGTGCACCCAGCTCTGTAAACTGTGGCCAAAGCATTTTAACTAGGCTGGGTAAGGGCTTGCTTCTCATATTGCTTCCTGTGCTTTTGTGCATTGTTGCTTCTCAAGTTATTCAAAACATCTAAAGGAGGCTGAAGCAATTACACTGCAACTAAAATAAAGTCCTAATTTTGTAATCCACTTCCCCCCTCACCCACACAGAAAAAATCCACAATAAAATATAGTGCATGAGAAAATACAGAATTTTCCACCCACCCTTCAACAGAGCATGTATGAGCAGAACCCTATCACAGCCAGCACTAGGCTAGAGAGCTTTTCTTTAATTTGGAATATATATGGGCAGAAGTTTGATAAGCAAATAGCCGTGTTCCCAGCACACCAGCCAAGCCTTATGAAAACTAAAAACAATAAATTTATTGAAAGCTTTTTTAAAATAGGAGGAAATTATTACTCATTTGAATTCTGTTCATGTTAAGGTCAATGGTCTTTTTTTCAGATTCTGATTGTTAATATTAGATGAAAGGACATTTCCTTTACATTGTATTTATGAACTCTAGTGGCACAAGGAGGATAACAGCCACATACATTGCACACCAGAAACATTTCTCAATTTTGCATTGTTTAAGAATTAGTTCATTACTCATTTTCCTTTGACCTTTAAGTTAAAGCCAACGTTATTTAAATACATTTGGCCTGATTCTCATTCTAGAACTTGTCTGTGGATACATGACTTGCATTCAGTCAATGCACCTTAGACTGTGCACATGGATAAGACTGTGGTTTGAAAAACACTGGTCTGAGGGCATTCAGTTCTCTCATATTCTGTATGATGGAGACAAAATTCCCAAGATGTTGTTGGATGGGATGAGTATCTTCTGTATCTTCTGTTCTTTGACAGAACAAGCCCTGTTTATGCCCTTAAGGTTGAGCACCACAGCATTCAGCTGAATATGCCTGGTTTTGCATGGTAAAAGTTGCCTGCATTGCATAATACTGTGGGTATTCAGGAGGAAATTTTTGATTGTTCAGGTGAGAGATTTCACAACACCGCACAAAATTATGGTCTCAGATTTTCTGAGGCTTTCTGCTAACAGCAAACATAATTTGACAACTGAAGGTAGTCCCAGAGCCTTTTGTGTGGTCTGTACCATGGGATAATTATCCACAAAACGATATACTGCTGGTGACACTTCCATTGCCCCCGAAACTGCCTCCTTTCACTTTGCTGGTGTCACTGCCATTTCACAGAAGGACAGTAACACTTTGTCAGAAGCTTTCTGTTGGTGTAGCAGAAAAAAAGAAACAAAACTCTCTCAGATTTGCCTGTGTTTAGGTGCTGGGTATATTGCTCACGGTACATCTTTGCACTGATTGCTAACAGAGACCAAAGAGCTGTCAACATTGTCAAAATTTCCCTCAGCAGTGGAGCCGTGTCCTACCTGCCCTGATGTCTGTGAGAACCAGGTTTGGCTGTGGGTTTTCCAAGTGCTCCCTCCCTCTTCATCAGCTGCCAAATGTGTGTCTTTGTCAGCCAAACAACAGAACTGTGTGCTGAGCTCCAGCACTGCTGGCAGCTCTGAGACTTCCACCAAACACCTGGGAGCAGTGGCTTCCTCCTCATGGGGCTGCTGAGCCACTGCTCTCATTTTCCTGGTGAGAGTCACACCAGAGCACATCCTTTTCCTCCTGAAAGCGTGACAGCCTGTGAGCAGCGTGGCTGAAACACCATAAAATTTCAGTCCAAATCCTTTCCCCCCATCTTTTCCTTTTCTTTTAATGATAGGATGAATGTGGCCTTCTCTTGCCAGGTCCTCATGCACACGCCTCCATCCCAGCTTTGGCAGTTCTGAAGGAAATGGAGAGTATGTTGACACTTGTGAGTGGTTTCAAAAGATTTAGAAGTCTCAGAACCATTCTCCATCACAACTGATATCAACACAGCAGCAGTTCAGTCTGTGTCCTGCAGTAATTGTTAAAAGCTTCTAGAAAATGCATAAAATTAGTAAAGGCATTTTCTGGTTTGATTCCAAAAGCTCTTGTGTTCTCAGATTCAGAATCCAGCAGCAAACTCTATGTTTGCGTATCACTGAGAAATGTTCAAATGTAGAAAAAAAATTATCAGCATTCTAACAGAATGAGGCAGGCAACCTTCTCCTTCCACTTTCTAATCTCCTCTGCTCACACATGATGCACAATAGCAAAGCTGCACAGAATATTTTGTACAATTCTAGTTTGTGAAGGACTCCACTGAAATTTTAGTCTCAAGTAAAGTTTTAGGGCCTCATTCAGATTTCAGAGTTTTAAAGAAAACACGGGTTGCTAAATTATTAGTAATGATCTGGACAGCCACAGCCCATTTCAAATTAGCATTAATACTGCCTTTGTGATGAACAGTCATAGATTTTATGTGAAAATTTGCAGAAAAGGCATTTAGGGGGTGCTTTGCAGCCTTTTGAAACAGGGCAAAGAACACTTTTTTTCCTATTAGCCTTCCAAACTCACATGTCTGAGGGCAGCTTAAAGAGAAAGACACAGTGAGGGTGTCCTGAGGCTGCCCCCGCTCCAAAACAACAATAATACACAAATAGTTCAGCTATTGAATAGGTTTGGGTAATCCTTTGTACTTTTAGTATTTCACCATCTGCCATGTCTAAAAAGCAGTACATGTAGCCAGGAGCACTGTGAAAGACAGGCAGGCGAGGGATCATGACCCCTGCTTTTGACCTTGA
This sequence comes from Chaetops frenatus, assembly GCA_013400775.1. NCBI lineage: Eukaryota > Metazoa > Chordata > Aves > Passeriformes > Picathartidae > Chaetops > Chaetops frenatus. The sequence continues at coordinate 671,010 of VZTR01002689.1, forward strand.
TGCTGAGAGCTCCCATCTCAAAAGAGATCTAGGGCTGCAAACCTGTCACCAGTCCTGCCCTTCCCAGCCAGACAATTGGCAGGGCAGATTCATCTCTGTAAAAATGAGAAACTGTTGTGGGGGGCTTAAGGGGAGGAGGGAATGAACACCAGAGAACAACAACTGCATTTCAAATAACCTCACTTGTTCCTCTCAGCCCTCCTATCAGCGTTTCCCTTCTCTCCTTTCCATACCGAAGGCAGATATAAAGCTGTGAAAGATGTTCAAGATGTGGCACCCATTTGGAAACCTCCCAGGCAGTTGTACTGACATGCTTTTAAAGACTGCCTGTAGGTCTTTCATCTGGATTAGCTGCACATTCTTCCCTTGGCTCCTTTTCTGTACTGAAGAGCTCCCTGACTTTTATCCACTGCAGGACAAAGTTCCCCTTAAATCCCCACCTTAGAACTCACTAATTTACACAATAGAAGAAGCTTGCTTACCACCACTTTGCATCTGTATTTACACGAGGGGCACCTGGATCCAAGTGAAGTTCCTTTTTTTGACTTCCCTTTGCAAATCAGGAGTACATTCCAGAGCTTCACTCACTTTCAGCTCACACCAAATATGTGAGTTCAGCTGGCTTGTTCATGAGAGCAAGGCAAGCAAGAGCTGGCCTCCCACTTGACCTCACATATGAGCAAGGCCTGTCTTTTCTTTTTTAATAGGTTTTCCTTGAGTGCCAAGAAGTAAGCAGAAATTTCTACTTTCAAAGGAAGGACTCGTGGATGCAACACCAATACTGATCTTGCTGTTCTGGTCTACTTCTCTTTCATTAGGTTGTTTTTTTATTATTGTAGAGGAAAATAATGTAAGTGGGAAAAAAAATCAGGAAGGTCTATGCCAGACACATAAATCTGGGGTGTTCATGTTTTGCAAATTGTTTCTTCTCCTGTTTGCTCATAGATAATGGAGGTTTTGACATCGAGCCATAGAAAAACAGAAAAAAATGTTGCCTGCCTTGGCCAACCTATTGAAGGAAATCATCTCCTCTTTCCAGTTTGTTTCCATTCCCCTCATTAATCCTTTTTTCCTGCCCAGCTTAACTCTCCCATCCTGTTATCTTCGCTTTGTGATGTTTCACCCAAGACAAGGCGATGCCTACCATAACAAATTCCTCTGAGAGACCTGGCAAAAGGAGAACATGACAAGAATCTGCAAAAAGAGAACATGACAAGAATCTGCAGGCAGATAGAAACCTGAATGGCTGGCCTTAAGCTATAGTGATATTTCTGTAGTGATATATGCAGAGACTGCAGTAAAACCTAGACCTTTGACTCACTAGGGCCAGTTACTTGTTTTCAGATGTGGCTGCTAATCAATTTTTCAAAGGAACTTGAAAAGTCCCTGTATTACACTGAGCTCTGGTGTATTGCTATAGAGAGGAATTTTTCCTTGACCTTACAAATCAGCAACATATGTCATGTTCATCCTGATATTATGGCATCCAAAAATCTACAAATATTATCAATTGCCATCAAATAACAGAGTCCTACTCAAAATCCAGGGTAACAAATATGTGTATGAGTAATTGGGTCATTGGTCATCATATGATGTCCTTTTAAAAGGTTGTTTTCCCTTCATTTAGGAAAGGTTGAAATAAATTATCTGATTGTCTCTGACCTAGCAAAGGGAAATGAAACAAGAACAGCTGGGTAGGTCAAGAAGGAGATGAGTCATGTTACAGTCAGCTCATCAGGAAGGGCCAGAAATCTGGACTACAGGAATTAGGACAGCTGAGTGGGAGTAAAGCAATTGCAAGTGTATTAGACTCTTATCCAAATCCCTTAAAATGGCCTTTGGTTCTCACCAAGTCAGCAGAAAACGGCAATACACTGTTGGAAATTCTTGACAAAAGTGGAAAAGAAATTGCTTTTAACACAATGTTCAGTGGAAAATGTCAGTGCTTCATTTGAAAATATGGTCTGCTGTCTTAAAACCTGGAAGGTTTTAGCAGAGAAATTGTTGCAGCAAAATCTGAATTAATTTAGGTGAAATCAACAATCTATCAGAAATGCCAGAAGATTTCTTAACTTGACTTGATGTAGGCTTTTTGGATTTCTTATCACTGGAATATATTGTACAGTCCTAAATCAATACACTGAAATACTGGCAAGCATCACCAACAATACATATGCTTTCATTTTACTATTAGTGGCATTAATGTCAGAAAGAGCAAACTGGGCTCTTTTATATGTATCTGATTGCTTCCATTTACAAATATGGATTTGCTTTAAAAGTGCTCTTCTAGAACAGGACACACCCTGCAATGCTTCACACTTTTCCCCCTATAAATCATGCCTAAGCTCCTTCTCCTGGCCAAAACTGACTGCATAACTTCTCCTGACCACTTCCACTATTTCTGCTTCTTATCCACTCACTTGATTCCACAGAGTCCAGAGGTTATGAATATCCTACTCATGTCTCAAACCAAAACCAAGCCACTATGGATGAATCAAAAAAGCTCTGACTCCACATGACCACAGATAATGCTCTAAATACAACTGTGCAGCAAGACAGTAGAATAACTGAAAACTTTTTTTAGGTCAATGAAGACCAGGTAAAATTGGAGGCAAGCAAAGGCAGGCAGACAGTTTTTGGATTAAGCACACGGGTTTTTTGCTCTATGATTTTGCCTCAGGTTCATTTTGAAGTTTATAAGTTTTTATTTTTTTTAATTATAGCTCCAGTGTTTGAGGTTTTATTGGAATTTGGAGAGGTTCTTTTTTTTTTTTTTTTTCCTGGGTAAAAAGAATATCAAAATAGGATAAATGCTCAGACAAACTGGCAGGGAAGATGAAGATGAAAGTACCAACAATTCATATTGTCCTTACTAGTCACTCCAGTGCTCAGGATAACTGTTTTTTCATGAGGAACAAGAAGGACTTCAAATTCTCTGAAGGACCAAGGACCAGCACTGTGCTGCCCAGTACACGAACTCCCAGCAGCTCAGTGCTGAATAGCTGCATGGTGGGATGCATTCAGGTATCCCACAGCATCAAGAGAGCAATGAGGGCTTCAGAGAGCCACTGTTGTGGAGTCTCCATCCTTGGAGGCACTCCAGACTCAGCCAGGTATGACCCTGAGCAACCTGATCTGACTTTGAAGTTGCATCTGACTTTGAAGTTGGCTCTGCTGCGAGTGGGCGTGTGACCAGGTGACACTGAGAGGTCCCTGCCACTCTAAAGATGTTCTGTGATTCTCTCTAAAGCTGCTCAAATTAGTGCTCTGTGCAGCCAGAGTGACACAAAGCAAGACAGTGATAATGCTTTAGCACAGAACCTGCAGCCAGCAACAGGAGTGCTGTCTCCCTTTCCAAGGGTGAAGGGAAGATGTGAGAGTTGCTGAAGTAATGATGATCTAACGACATAAACAAGACAGTTGTTTGGAAGGTGAGATAGCATCTCTTTATTAAGCCAGCTGATAACGGTGGAAAAACAAAGATAAGGTTTGGGGAATGTAATACTTTTTCAGGTCTGCTTTTTTCATGTCAGGTCATCTTCAGTTGGTCTAGTAAATAGTCATAATTATTGCAGTGCTAAACTATGAAAACAGACAGCGACTCTGTGCATATAATTACTTGAGAAAATGAAGAATGTGAGATTGGACTTTAAAATGTACACTAAGGAGATGTACAGACACTAACGAAAAAGGAAATTTGAGATTTGAAATATGTTTTGAAATAAAATACAGTGGAAAGGGAAATTCTACAAATTGGATTTTTAAATTTACTTCCAAAAGTAATTTTAATTTTCCTTTCCTCGGGAGACCCCAGTTTGCACAGATTGCAAAACTACAGTTCAGTTCACTGGAAATCGTGGTGTCTGGTGAAGAGAATCTCTTGCCTGGGACAAGAGGACATTTCAGGTCAGAACTAAGAAGTTCTTTGCTAGCAGTGTTGGCCTTCGAAGAGCTCCTAAGAGATGCACTTGCCTCACGTCAGCCTTGAGTCACTCTTTTACACAAGTAATAAATGTATCCAGATTATATAGACTTAACACAAGAAGCCAGGCTTTAGATCTTGTTTTTTTTAAAGATGTCTTATTTCCTCAATTGTTCAATGATGAAGACACGTCCCCAGTGCTGTGTGGCAGCTGTGTGTATCCTGGATTCAGAGAATTGTCTGACCCAGTCAGGGCAGGGGTGTAGTTCAGACAGATCCAAACCTCCCATAGTTTTGCCCTTAGATTACCCTCTAGATTATTTGTGAAAAAGTTCCTGCCATGCAGCAGCAGAATAAATTATTTGTTTAGTGTTTGAGGAGAACCCCAAAGCTTCCTTTCCCCTCATTCCATGCAGCTCAGCACCTCTCTTCTGCTGCCTCTCATTCTGTGTGGATTAGTTGAGGGTGGAGTTATCTTGACAGGGCCCTGGGGGCTCTCTTGGGCCTTGTTTCCAAGTGTTGGTATCTTCAAAGGATCCAAGGTTATGTGAGGGGTGGGCTACCTATGTCCAAAGCAGGGCAGGGGTTCTGAGAAAAGCCGAGATGTGCTGGTTGGAGAAGGCACAAAGGACCCACATCCAAAGCCCAGCGGATCAATGGAAGGATGTGCAGCGCCCTAATCTGATGGAGCACGGGGCAATGAGCACTCAGAAGCTGAAGCCTTTGATACCTGAGCCCTGTAGCAAAGATTCCCTGGATGCCATGAAGGTGAATTGAGGTTAGCAGGGAGCAGATAAATACAGCAGGGCGCTGACTTCCATCCACCTGATGAGGGAGCACAGTTTGCTTTCATCTGAGTGGGGCCCTGTGTTTTCTAAACACTTCAGATGCTGCGTTCTTGTTTTGGTTTGGTTTTCATTATTAAAAACGCAGCAAATGAAACCCCCAGAGAAGAAGCTGGAGGGAGAGCTGCTCCCACATTTTCACCTCTAGGTGGATTGCTTGACCCTGCCCACAGTCCCACCTCGAGTGAGTAACAAAAACATAAATCCCTGTGGGACATGGGAAGATACAGGCTTTACGTACCAGCAGAGTGTGCCTCAGGAAAAGGTCTGAAATCATTGCCAAGGAATTTCAGCATTTATGTGCAGCTCCAAAGTAATCATCTTCTGTTTATTGTTTAAAACCCTTTATTTCTTGGGTGCTGCATATTTGAGTTCCTACCTATCACAGACAAAACAGGAATTTCATTCTTGCAGCTGCACTCTGTATACTCAGAAGTGCCCTGTGCACTCTCAGATTTTCCCTTATTTTCTTTTATTGGCATAATTTCCCTCACTGAAGAACTATAGCAACATATTTTTTACACAGGAAACAATGACATATACCAGGGCTACCATGAACATCCTGTTATCTGCAAGCAATGCTCCCTAAGCTTATTTTTCACTAAGAATACTTCCAAATTTTCAGACCAAAGTGGCTTGAAAACTCATTAGTTTACACAAAGTTGTCCAGTCTTATCAGACCTAATATTTCTCTTGAGTATAAGCCTCTGAAATCCATTCTCAATGAATTATGTCTGCAGGGCATCAAAGGCCTTGTAGGGAGGGATGAAAGTTCCCTATAACTCACAGTTCATGATTTAGGCAGTGACTGGTGCCAGGTGCCCTTCCTGGGGAGAGCAGAGTGGCACAAACCACCCCATTCCCTGTGTACATCTATTCCATCTTCCAGTGATGCACCAGCTTCAGCACATTTTGTGCAGAGCAACAGCTGATGGAGAACATCTTTTTGACACCTCCACAGACTCCAAATCTTTAAGAACATGGTGTCTCTTCAGTATGGGATGAGAAGCAGCATCTCAGCTGACATGTGATCTGTGCCTAGCTTGTGACTGTGGGTGCCAAGGCAAGGAACACCCAGGCTGGGAAGATTGTTCATGTTCTAGATACAGACACTCTCAGTCCTGGAAATGGGAAATTATATGAGTTAAGGATGTTACAGAGAGAGAATCTGTTCCTGGATGCCAAAGCAGACCTGATCAAGGGTCAACACAAAACACCATCAACTGGAGAGATTTACTTGAGCAACAAGCCCTGGTATTTCTTATCACAAGCAAGTTGTGTCCCGGACAGAGCTTTAAAAAATTCAGATCCATCTATGTGGTCAGTGCCTCCTGCACAGCCACAGTGTAGTCCATCCACACATGGGCTCGTGCCCATCACTGGCATGACTCAAGCTGTCCAAGAAGTTTGCTGATTAATGTCTGCATGCCAGCTAATGAGAAGCCACTCATTAGTGGTGGCTGGGTGCAGGTGGTGGGTGCATTTGCTCAGACCATGGCACTCAGGACAACTTGGATCATCCTTTCAGCAGGGTGTTATGATGGGAACTCAGTAAAACACTTTGGCAAATATGACTGTGAATGTTACAGCCACCAAACCTGTTGGGGGTCCCTTGACTAACCAGAGCTCTAAGATTTCAGTAGGGATTCTGTTTTGTAGTATCTCCTAGGGGAATGTGGGAAAGGCATCCTTTCTATAATTCCTTAGACCTTGGGGACAACTGAGTCCTGTGTAAGTATTAATGCCAGGTAGTTATTCTAGATATTCTATAGGATTTTGCTGGAAGGTACAGAGATTTCATACTTGAGCACTCTAGGGCTAAGGAGAGCTGAGGCAAATGCCCAATCTTCCCCAGAACCTGAATCACAGGTTCTAAAGAAGTGCCAGGGACTGCTGAATGGCACCATCTCTTCTCTGGCTATGCCCCAGAAGCCTGGCAGGAATGACACGGCATCCTCTGTCTGCCCTTCCCCTCATCCTTCTCCTCCACCCTCCACCTTCCCAGCCCAGTGCTTGCTGCCTGCAGCTGGCAGTCCCAGGAGCTGGGCCACAGCCTCCTCGCTTCATGGCTGCACTCCTGGACATGCTCCTGGCTTTAGGGGCTGCAAAATGCTGCTTTACTGAATGCACGTCTCTTGCAGTCTCACTCTCCGGCTGTGCCGCTTCCAAACCACAAAGAAAGGTTTGTTCACACAGCACCAGCTACTATAATTTTTAAAAATCACACCTTTTGCCTTGTGCTGGGAAATCCGTGGGTGTTGGGGTGAGATACGAACAGACACACACACTTATTGTGTGCATGCATGTTATAGAAGTTCTGCATATCTATGTACATATGGATCTGTATCAATTACACGTATGTGTACGAGCACAGGTTAAGCCTTATCTGTAGAACAGGCTAATATGTTCCCCTTTGTTTGGAAAAATAAACATTTATTGCTGACTTGTCAGGCATATTCCTTTTTGTTGTTTTTTTTTTAACTTGGCCAGTTCTTAGAGTACAATAGTACATTGGCCATCTGTGCAGAGGAGAAGAGGGGCTTAATGAATAGACAAAGCAGGGAATGATTGACTGATTGGGACTGTTTCCCAGTCTCATTCATACCAGCCATACAATGGAATCACTCCCCATTTACACGGCCAGAAGTGAAAGGAGAATCACGTCTGTTTTGAGTTCATTCCTCAGAAGCTCAGATCATCCTCCTGGGCAAAAGACTTGAAAGCACGTGCTGCTGAAGCCAGGCTATCTGGTTTATTCAGAACATGCCCCAGCCTTTTATATGTGCTAGTAAAATTAGCTTCTCCTTGGCCCCTCTGATGGTGTCATGCAGCAGACGTGGCCTTTGTATGGGGCTAGGACAGTTTGTGTCCGGACAAACTTGTTTATGCAACCCAGTATGCCCCTTCCTTTTTTTGTCCCCATGTATAATGACAAAGTTCTAGGCCTGTGGGCAGATCACTTACTTTCCCCTTTTGTCAGAGTACAAATTTACAACAGCCTGTTTGCATACCGTGCGCTGGATTTTAATCAAGTTCACTGTAAGGAGAGATAATAAAAATGAGAACCATGATTACTTCACAGTTGATTTCATTTGAATAAAGAGCTGCTCAATGACAGATGGTTTCTAGAGCTGCTCTATATGTGAGCTGCCATGATGTTGAATAGTAAGGAGAACAAGAAAGTATGCTGCTGTGGTCTTTGGGTCCTTACTTTGTCTTATCTATATTCATGTTTTATTCAGAGAGGAAATTAGACTCCACAGCATTTTTTATTCAGAAGAGAAGGTTGGAAAGGGATAATACACAGTATGCAAACCTGCCAGCTTCTCTCGGATCAGGTCCACATCCCTCTACTCTGCCAATACAGCTTTAACAGTATTCTCCACCAGCAAAATGCCTTCTTGTGAATGTAGCTCATATCAGGGGAACTGCGCTTTTGGCAGTGTGACTTGTTTCACCTCCACCCTCAGCCCAGAGGCAAATGTGTTATCCCAGAACAGTAAAGCAAGGGGTTTTGTTAGTAAAGACCTGTGTGAGGAAGGGGTGTCTCCATGCACAGCCTGATGTGGCTACACCAATGACACTGCAGCACAGACATGAGCTGTGAGTCTGTTTTCCCTGGCTTTGAATTTGGCTGCATCTGTGGGTTACTTTTGCCATATCTAGTACAGTATTACACAAAACTGCTTAGGACCTTGTTCTCAGAGTTTTACTCTGTGGCAAAAATGCCCCTCTGGGTTATATAGAGGGAGTATATATAACCTGTACAAACCAAAGATGCTTGGTGACATATCCTTGTAGGAATGAGTGGTCTTTCATCAGCAACTTACAGCAATTTTAATCTCTCCCTCATTGTGTGCTTACCTGATCTCACCTGTGTTATTCTGAGCTGCCATGGAAAATCATTGACCTGATGAATTAAAATGCTACGCTTGTTTTGCATATGGAACAAGTTTTCCAGAAAAGGCAAAAATCTACAGTTTCTAGCATCCAATGAATAGCTAGGAATGTCAAAATTTATCAGGAGTAGAAATAGCTTTTCTTAGACCACCTGCTGTGCTTGGAAGGGCTAGGCAAGTTTTTAAGGACACCACTGAGTTTCAGAAAGTTCTAACCTTGAAAAACGGGCAGAGGTTGAAAAGTGTTGCTTTGAAATCTGTTCATACAGCGGGAAGAGATATTGCTTGAGATGAAAGGTGCCTGTGGCCTGTTGGTGTCAGAAGGGACTGCTACTAAAAGTGGAGTCCCCAAGGGCATTAGCCCATGTGGTTCAGAGGGAAAGACAGATAATTTATCACCCCAGGAACACAGAGGTATTTGCTGAGAATAGTTACTGAGGGATTAGAACATGCCGTAAAACCACTGTCTTTATTACATCCACAGATTTTGCATCCAATAATGATTAAAGCCAAGAGGTAAATATTTCAGCTCCTCAGGCCTCATTAATGGGAGTCTTTCCAGTGGCTTTTAAATGCTTTGAATTGTGCTCACATAAAGCACATTCATCTTGTGAGATTTTGGACTAAACTTTTTTGGCTGTTGAGTCATGGGTTCAGCTAGTGACCACCTGTGACTCTTGAGATCACTGTGATTATTAGCTTAGGCAAATGCACTTGTCTTCCATTCCTCCTTCCTGTCTCCATTTATCCTACCAGGGTATTCACCTGTTGTGTACTGTCTAAATCCTTGATTAGGAGGTCTCCGGGTCAGGGCTTGTCTTTGTTTCCTTTGTTAGATCTCTTCTATATTAATCCCTTTCACATTGGCAGTATATGAAAGGTGGATTCCTCACAAATTCTTATTAAGTACCCAATTAATAAGAGCAAGAGCGTGTTAAGAGCACAGCACAGAGAAAATGCTCCATTCAGATGCTGCATGAAATCTTGATGCTGATACTGTCACTTGAGTGAAGTCTGTCTAGGGCTGGGAAGAATCCCATGATAAGCACTAGGAAAGGATTATTAACAGAGCTGGACATATTTTATTTATTTATTTGGAATTTGGTGGGTGTGTGCATAATAAAATAAAAATAACAACTGCTTTCTTTGCTTTTCACTATGCACAGATTTAGAAAGTCAGACACAAATTGATCCTGGGTAAAAATAAGAAAAATTGGCCTAAACATTACCCTCTGAACCTGAGCATAATCTGGGGCTTTGTTCTGCTTTACACATTCTCTAGAAACATACCACAACACAGAATTTTTATGGTCATTTGGAGAAACAAACCTCCTCTCCTGGGATAGCTCTGTTTTTCTAAAGGACTCATCAGTTCCCCTGTGCCAAAGGATTAGTGAAGTTCAGACATCAGACCCAAAATTTGAGTAGAACAGAATATCTAAGAGCATCAGTGACCTAGTGAATAGCAACCTAGTGAACAACGTCCATGCCCATGGCAGTGGGATTGGAACTAGATAATCTTCCAACTCAAACCATTCCATGACTCTGTGACCAGGAGGAATATTATGGCAGAGAGACACTAAGTAAGAGAGGGCTGTATTAGTCTAAGAGATGAGCTGGGAGCAAGATGAGTCTTTGGGGCCAGTGACAACAGGGAATTGGCACGGGTGAACTGACCGTGAGAGCAACCAGAGATGGAGGAGAAGGTTCTGGTATTCCTGGTTGAGAGAAAGCTCTGGGTTTTACCTGAAATGCCAAATTAAATAAGGTGTTGAGCTACAGTATTTGCTTTCGTAATAGATGGTGACCAATTTCCAGCAGGCTCACATCTGAGCTGGGTCCAGTGGACCCATACTGAGAGGGCTGAGAAACCCGGCTCTGCTTCCAGGATCCTTCCCCTTGCAGGCCTCCAGGCTTCCTTCTTCCCTGGCTCCACACACACAAAGGCCAGAAAGCAGAAATGCCCACGGAGAGCCTTGAGTTCCCGTCTCTGCCGTAGCAGTGCCTCCAACAAACATTCCCACGGTGCACCTCCGGCTGTGGGTGCGAGGTGATGAAGGCAGGCCTCTGTGCGCTCCCAAAAGGGCTCCCAAAAGGGCTCCCAAAGATACTGGGTGCTCCTTTTGCCATTCATTGCCCTATAGAGCAGCCTTGAGGCCGCTCTGAATGGTAACAGGTGCTTCTGGCCCCATTGTGCCGTCCCAGCTGTCAGGGATTTCTGGGGACCAGTGAGTGAGATTGTGTAGGAGTTGCTTTAGTGGCTCTTTGCCATTCAGGAATTCTTTTGCGCCAAGGGAATCCTCCAACAGCTGTTTGGGCTGGCTTGGTGACAGCTTTGTGCTGCCGGAGCTGGGCAAAGCGGCCCCAGCTGGGCCAAGTATCTGGCTCCTTGCGTGTAACTTGCTTATTTAGGCCTGTGGCCCTGTTCTGTAGGATAATCACTGCTACTGCTGGTGAATGCAGCAAGCTGCTGCAGCCGGTGGCCTTTGCCAAGGGGCCAAATACCCACTGAGGTAATTGGAATGTGAGATCTGCAACGCTTGAACATTCTGCCAGAAAGTAGTTAAATGGAGATGGCATCTCATTAAAGGGAAGAATGGGGTCTCTGTGCGTGTGTTCCGTCCTTAGACTGGGCAATGGATCCCCAGCAAGTTTCCTCTGCAAAAGATAAGCGTTTGAAAGAGGGTGGGGAAGAGCTGGATCTGTGGGTGCAACGGGGAGGTGCAGAGCTACTGTATCGGAGGATGTGACATCCAGGCGCAGCAAGTGAAGGCCTGGCTGAAGGCTCACAAACAAAGATAAGCTTTGCCATGCCGTGGTTTTGGTTGTGCATGTGACCTGAATGTCAGTCCTCATCCCTTTGTGCTACTGCCTATTCAGGAGCCACGAGGAGCAGATCATAAGGCCAGCTAGCGACTGTCTCCATATCTACTGAGTCACGATTGGCAACGCACGCCCCGAGCATCAGCTGTTTGATTATCCAGAGAGCATGTGGCTTTACTCAGCTGCTCCAGGCAAAAAAAAAAAAAAAAAAAACCAATAAGGACTGATTGTCGAGAAGCATGGACAATGAGGCAGGAGCAGGAATCCATGTGACTGCTTTCTGAGTACTGTCCTTCAGCACCCAGTCAAAACAGAATGGGCCTGAGCTGGCTGATGACCTGCATATGTAAAAATATTTGTCCTTATTCAAAAGGGAGTGGGACAACATATACTGTGAATGGAACAATGCATGCAAGCATTTGGAAATCCAAGATGTGCCTTGCAGCTAAATCATATGAAATGACATTATTTCCCCCAGTGTATTGTTGGTTGGGTAATCAGGTTCCAACAAAGCTGCAAAGAAAATAAAAGTGGCACAAAACAAACTCTTGCTAATGAGCAAGCTCATTATTTGTCTGCTGCTAAATATGTAAATACTGAAGCAGATTAAGCAACAGTAGCTTAAAGATAGGTATTTTTCTCTTAATTTATCTGTATTTTGTAGCCTAATGCATTAAATTGCAAAGCTGACAGGCTGCTTTAAAGAGATGTTCCTTGGGGGACATTAAAAAGTCTTTATGCATGATGCTAGACAAAACACCCACAGCACTGTCTTTGCTCTGATGGAAAAATCAGCTCTTTTTTTGTCTTCTTTTTATAACCAGCTACTAAAGAATACTCTTTATTTTGGTAACTAGACAAAGGAAGGATGTGCAATAGAGTTAGACATCACCTAGAAATTACAGTATTTGCCATTATTTGAAATACATTTCCCTCAGGACCATTCACTTCCCTCACCTCTGTTGCAAACACAGTTCTGGAATTATTTGGCCTAGGTTCATCCAAAATAATGCCTTGAAGGGACCTTCCCAATGGAGGAGCAGTAAATGTGATCCCAGACTGCTCAGCTGTTTCCTTCTGAACCTGAGTGAAGACACTGCCTGCAGCTGGTGCCCCTGAGGGATGTCAGGATGGATGGGCCAGCTGGGTCTGTCCCCACACAGCTTCCCAAAGCTTATCTAGAAAAGACTGGAGCCCCTGCACATCTCCATGACTGCTGGGGAGCAGGAGGAGGCGTGTGGTGTCCAGCCAGTGTGATCTGTTCTGTCCAGCTTCCCACAGGAAGGGAGGGAGGCTGGCTGGGTTTGGAGCCAGGATTTGCAGCTATTCCAATGCTGCATTTAATAAACTCCATTTGCACCCAGAGCCAGCATGTGGGGGGGTTGGAGGGAGGGAGGATGGACTCTCCCTGAGGTGATATCCTCCCTGCAAGGGACTCTCCAGGGTATTTTAGTGTAGGCTGCAGAGATCCTTTTGATTCATAGATACATGTTGCTCTTCCTTAAAAGAAAACAATTACCTTTTCTTTTGTTTTCCCCTTCCCCTCCTGGGCTGCTTTAAAACCTTCTTCTCCCATGAAGACTTTATCCAAAGATAAAAGATTCCTCATTTTATTAAAAAGAGCCCCTCTGGGTATAAGCCACTGCACCAAATTAAAAATAAACCTGGAAAATATTGGTAATAATAATAATAATAATAATAATAATAATAATAATAATAATAATAATAATAATAAAGCCTGTATGGTGTGAGAAAACACTCTGTGAGCATATTAAAATAGGAAAGCAAGGGAGAGCTTTCCTGAAGTGGATCCACAAGGATCTGTTAGGGCAAAGCCTGAGCATTGCTGGCCCAGCTCCTGCCCCTCCGCTCCTACTCCCATGCTGTACAGAGTCCTCCCACATCTCCTGGCTCTTCTCCATCACACAGTGACTCCTTTGCCACATGAACTGGCGTGCCAGATCCATCCCATTGCCCCCACACCAGGAAATGTGGTGGTTCTGTGCATAAACCTTGGTGTGGATTTACCCTGCTCCAAAGTTAGAGCATAGCACAGAAGAACTGCTCCACACTCCTCTGAAAGTCTGTGTCATCACAAGCTGCTACTGAAGGGAGAGGGCCAGCTATTAATTAACTTTTTTGCAGTGCTTTTTGTCAGCTTGAGTGTGAGTACTGTCAGCTCACTGGTATTTTTCATGCCTTAATAAAATACATCCAACACTTTGGGAACAACGTGCATCTACATTTTTTTCTTTCAGTCTCAAACACCCTAAAAATCAGTAATACCAAATGCTAGGCAGTTACCACGACCAACCTACAGTCACTGGTGATGATGGACCAGATAGGAGAGAGAGAATACTGTTTTCTCAACACCACTTTTATCTCACACTTTAAACCCCCATCAAAGAATTTCATACATATTTCTCTACATATTGCGACTTGTTGTAGGGGCTGGACTTGGATTGCTTTTTTAGTTAATTGCTACCACACTTTATATTTTATTTAAAATATATCAGCTCTAAGAAGCTCTACTAGGAGGTCATTTCCAGGTACTGCATAAATGTCAGCTATCTTGCTCCTTTATTTCCTTGGGGTTTTTTTGTTTTCTTTTTGTTTAAGATTTTCCTCCAGGCCATTCCTTCCTGGGGCTCAGAGGCCTCGAACCTCTGTTCCAGCTTCTTTACTTTCCAGCTCAGCATCCTACTATCATTCATGGTGCAGCTCCAAAATGCACACATTCCTTACAGCTGAGATAAGAATCGCTGGGGTTTTCTTTGAGGAGCTGGTCTACCTTTGGCCTCACATGAAAACGTTGCCCTTCATAGGAAATAAACTTGCACCACTTTGATTCACAAATTCATCTCCCCTGTCCTTGTGGACCTAATGCTGTAACTGGATCCAGACACAGAGGCTACATGTGCACTGGTAAATTAAAGATGGGCAGCAGCGCTCCCGGGCACTGCAGCCTGTTGGGAAAGGCAGTGCCTCTGCTCGTGAACTGCCTGGTTAAAGCTGTTCACATGGCAACCACTTGCTGCAAATGGACCCTGGACTGGTCTAAGTGCTGTGCCTGAGAACAGAGTTAGAATGGGCAAATGCCCAGAGAAGTTGTGGATGCCCCATCCCTGGGAGTGTTCAAGGCCAGCCTGGATGGGGTCTGAGCAACCTGGTCTGTGGAAGGTGTCCCTGCCCATGGCAGTGGGGTTGGAATGAGATGATCTTTAAGGTCCCTTCCAACCCAAACCACTTCAGGATTCTATGATTCTATGAAATTCATGTCAGGCACGCTCTAACAGTCTGCTTGAACAGGCACAGCCCAGCACCTGGGGATGCTACTGCCATATCTGAATTTACAAGCTTTTTGCCACAGAGCCTGTGCTGTTGGGGGCAGCCCATAAGGACCAGATCACTACTTTATCTGAGTGGTAGTATTGTGGTGCAAACCACATCTGCTGGGTATTACAGCACACCACTGGTGCCTCAGCTGCATGTGAAGGTGTGTTGTCTTAAGTATTGTAAGATACACCATGAAGCTCAGGCCATTGCAAAGGGACATCTGTTATCTGGGTGCATAGGCAGGCGGGTGGGCAGCTATGTAGCTAGCTAGGTAGATTGATAGATCAGGATTCTGCATCCTCTGGTGCTTCTCCAAAGTCCAGCTAGAGAAGATGATGTGGAAGGGACCTCAAAGGGATCTCAGTCCTCACTGCAGAGCACTGACATAAAAACCCTTACACAAGGCCACCCATGAGTCCAAGGTACCCCAGGACCTTCTCTCTGACAGTGACCTGGAGTGGGTTTGTAGAGTCCAAAGCAGGGCACGATGCAGTAATCCTCCTGTGGGCACGGCCTCCTCACAGCTTTTGGCAATCAACAACTCCCTCAACTTCTGCACTAATAAAGGAATTTTTCATCATGAATGTTTCTGTTCCTTTTCTGAAACCAGTTATATTCTTGGCTTCTGTAACACTCTGGGCAAGGAGTTCCACCAATCCATTAGATGTGGTATGAAGCAGTATATCTTCTTATTTGAGTTTGCTGCTTGATCATTTCTTTGCATGTGTCTCAGTTTTTCTATTGTGAGAACAGCTGTCTTTATTTACCTTTTCTGTGCCATTTGGGATGTAAAACATTTTTTTCTCAGATGTTGCCTTTCATCATCACTTTTTTCCCCATAAGGTAGATTCCTTTCTACTTGTTCAGTCTTTGCAGAGAAGTTATTTCTCCATAAATATCACACCATATTCTGTCACAGTTACAGATGTAATATAGTTCTGTTCTGTGCTTTTGAGATGGGGGGGACCAGACCATTTGAATGTACTAGGCTTGGAGTAATGGCTTAATAATATCTTTTTTTTTCTCCCCCTGTATTCTCTTTCCTGTAATTACCAACATCCCATTTGCCATTTTGATCGCTATTGAGCACTCACTAGTGGTGTGATAATCTCATAGTACTGTCCCCAGTGACCCCAGTTTCCCTTTCCTGATTGGCAATTGGTATATTAGAAGCCCTCATTACCTGTGTAATATTCAGATTGTTTTTCTCTGCAGTGCATTACTTTGCACTTTCCAACACTGAATTCCATTTCTGTTTTATCATCTGGCCACTCAGTAACGCCAGCCTCTTCTGCAATTCTTTGCTGCCAGAAGTAGTTTTGACAGGCAGAACCTACCAGATTTGGTGGAAACACCCAAAGCTGACTATTTATGGCACTTTAAATTCCTCTATTAAAAAAAAAAAAAAAATCAATTCACAGAGAAGGCCATCCATTTCTTCGCAGACTCTCTCCAACCTACGTGCTATTACTGTTGTCCAAACAGAGGTCTTGTCATGGACTTGCTATTCTTCTTCAGTTGAGGTTGAACTAATTAATTAAATCTCTTAGCAGGTTTCTGGGAGTGGGACTGGGCTTCTCCTCCTCCATAAGTGACACACTGTGCTCCATCAGCCCCTGCAGCAGTTTTCATCTCCACACATCAAAGTACTTGCAAAGATGGGGGAGTATCAATGTCTCCAGGTGACAGCCAGGGAAACTGATACCCCTCTTAGCAGTAACAGTATGCAGTGTTCTAGAGTGGCCTGAATGCTATTTGTTGAATAAATTAGTTAATGAGTAACAGCAATAGTTGCTAATTAACATACTCAATGAATATTTATGCTGGCATCTTTCCAGTTGTACATCTTATACAATGTGTCTTTCACTCTCACTTTCCCCTTATTTATTTCATACCGTGGGCTCCCATTGGAAACGACCTATCCTGGCTCTGCCTCCCCAGCATCTGTCACAAGGAAAGCCAGCTTCTTCTTCCCACCCTGCAATAGCCAATTATGATCAAATGTAGGCTTCAAAAATCATCCCCAGCCTCACTCTTTCCCTGCTTCCCAAGGCAGCAGTCGATCAATGGCTCCCCCACAGCACCCCTAGGATTTACAGGGTCAAATTCTATAGAGGAAAGAAGACTCCAGCTCATGGAACAAGACAGAACCAACAAGTGACCTGAGGGATTCAAGGTCACACCTACACATTTTTTGCCACTGTCAAAGACCAGCTTCAGAAGAGTCATGCCTTCGAAACATAAGCATCCTGGGATATTTAAATCTTCATAAAGACAACCAAAAGCTTAATTTCAAAGTGGAATCCAGCCTGCACCCTGCATGGTTCTAGGCCTGTTGCTGTACTCCACAGCCTGGATTAACTCCAGGGCCTGGAACAGCCCCAAAGCATCTGCATTACACCCAGCTCACTAACCAAGCATTTCAACTCTGTACTCCCTGGAGTAAGATGAGGCAAGTATTGATGTTTGCAATTCAAGAAATGAGGTGTTGGTGTCTTCTCTACTTCTGAGATGTCCAATACACCTTTGGTCCTGTGAAGAGCATTACTATAGGCACAAACCCCAAAGCCTGATGGCTTTTATCCATTACTTCTCTTAAGGATAAGACCCTAAGCATTAGCCCTGTATTAATCTTGCCCTGTTGCTAAAAAGTGAAGGCTGACTTTGAACAAGAAAACATCTAATGCTGGTTGTGAAAAGTCACAGAAAATCCTGCTCTACCAGTGACTGTGATCTGACATTAGCAAATGATGAAACAGCAAATAGGAGTTTCATGATAACAAATGCTCACTCACTCTTACAGGGAAAAAAACCTCTCCCTAATAATATCTATACAATAATGGACATTAGATTAGTTATTTCCTCTCAGGAAAGACACTGCAATCAGTGTGGATAATGCTGATAGGTACATAATTCAGGGTATAGCAGCACTCAGAAAGCAAAACTGAGCATCAGGAACTATTAGGAAAGAAACAGAAAAAAAAAAAAAAAGACACCTGTCCTCATCCCTGTGTTGCTGTGTACATTGATGGTGTGTACCCCTGCAGGCAGGGCTGCTCTCTGTGCCCAGGAAAAACAGCAGGGACAGAAATGTTCACAGGAGATCAACAGGGATGATCAAAGCTATGGAAAGTCTTCAAAATAAAGAAGCATCATATGGGCTGGGACTGCTCAGCTGGAAAAGAGACCACTGGGACAGTGGATGAGAGAGGTGTGTGAAATCAGAAATGGCCTGGAGAATGTGATAAAGATGTGTCTCTCGTAGTATAAGGACTGTGGAGACTTTACATGATTAAGTGTCAGGTTTAAAGCAAACACACCCAATGCATAAGCACTTTGTGACACCCATTGCCACAGGATGTTGTGGAGACCAAAGGTACAAATGGGTTCAAAAAGCAATCACAAAATTCTTGAAAGAAAAGTCCATCAAATGCCCCTAGACTGCAGAGATGAAGATACAGCTCTGGATCAGGAAGTCCCTAAACTCCAGGTTGCCAGAAGCTGGAAGGATGAAGTAGAAGAAATATCTCTGTACTTGCCCTGCTCCTGTGCTCTTTTGCTGAGCATTCACTACAGGCTGGTCAGAGACAGGATGCAGTCTAGGTGAGCCCTCAGCCTGACTCAGCACTGCCCTTCCTGCAGCCTGGCTCCTTTCCAGCTGGGCTAACTCACATGATGGCTGCTCAGAGGCTGTATCTCTTCATGTCCTGCTGTGTTGTGTAATTCAGGTTATCCAGAACACAGGATTTTCTCTGCCAGCCGAGACAGACCCTCACGGGATCAAGGCAAAGGGACATGAGTTCTCAAACACAATGATCAGAGCTGAGAAACTTGGTACTATGAGGTCAAAGGTCCTGATGGAGCTGCAGAAGAAAAGGAATGACAAAGAGCTAAAACAGGCCTGGCCTGCCATGGCCTGACCAGCACTCTGGCAGGACCTCATCAGGATGTAGGACACTGCACTCAGACTCATTTCTCCTGAGACAGTCCCCATCACAAACCAGTGCCATATGGAGTGGGAATATGGACATGTAAGGGATTGTGGATCCCTGCCATGCCCAGCACTTAAACAGTTTCTGCCGAGTTCATGTTCCACCAGGGTATAACAACTCTGGGTTTTGCACTGGAGCTCCTCACTGAACAAAAGAGGGGGCGATTGTTGCTCCAGGCTCCCACCACGCTCTCTGAGACTTCCCAGCCTTCCCATGGCAGATGCACAGAGCTGCAGGAGGTTCAGATAAGGCCTCACTCCAAAATAATAAAATAAAAAAACCCAAGAAAACAACCCACCAAAATCCAAACCTCTTGGGCACCCAGGTAATGAGCAGCACCTGTGCACCTCAAGGCACACGGTGCTTCCCAGCCGAGCCTGCAGAGCTGCTCCACGTGCTGGAGATGGAGCTGATGCCTGAACTTCAGCACTTTGCAGTATCAGGGTGTAAAACAGTGCAGAAAAGCTCTCCTTTGCCTCACTTTGCAAAGCTACACGTTTGTGAACTCCGTGCTGCAGATAAGTAGTTTCAGTACATAGTTGCAGGGCGGCTGTTTTTGAATTACTAAAAATCTCAGCACACAAGCTTTGTCTGTGATAAGCTTAATCTTCTCTTCTCATCATTATCATGCTAGAAATCATGCTGGAGGCCTCTATAATCTGACTTCATTTTGCATTAACCATAATTGTGAGAACTCGCTTTCTATATGCGTGTTTGGGCAGAGATTGTTTGCCAGTGACTTTCTACAATTATTTTACTCTCAGAAGTATGCCAGAATTAATTTCTTTTCCTTGATTTAAAAAAAAAATAAAAAATGAATGATCCCAGAGGAAAAAAAGAAGATGAGAAGAAAGTCCTTGTTGTACAGCATGACTCTGAAGTGTACAGCAGTGGCACAAATTTCAAAGTTAGGGACACTGAATAACCAGGCTTCACCAGTCAGCTCAGTGTGCACTGCTTCAGTGCACTTTGCTGTGACAGGTGAGGTCCCCACACACCAGATCTCAGTGGGGGACATAGGCAATGACTCAGACTGCAGATGTGTCATCACCTTTGTTACTCTCTCAATACAGGTACAGTGTTGGATTTGGACATCCTTTTCATTTTCTTCCGCTTCTTACCAAAATCCACGCTGTCAATTCACTCATAACTTTCCCTCTACAGACTGTGAGGACTTTTCCTTACCTCTAGGGATCGTATTCCTTTCAAACCCAGACGAGACCTTGCAGGAGGGGTGGGGCAGGGGCAGGGGCTGGGCTGGGAGCTGCAAGGGAAGCTCTCCGGAGTCAGTCAGGAGCTGCAGGGATCAAAGAGCAGAGCCAGTATTTGCAGTATTTGCAGCTGCAAAGCAGACCTGATGCTGATCCCAACCCTTTTAGATCCCAGCGTGATATGAGAAAAGAAATTTTCATAGTCTTTCCATTTCAATGCCTTATCAGCAATGTGAAAGCATCTGGAGTGACGGGGTGCTAAGGAGGAGAGACTTGTCAGGAGGGTTTCATAAAGATGAACACCTAAGAACATGAAACCAAAGGTATTATTATGGCTAATGTAACAAAGGCATTTGATTAATTACTGACATCGCAGAAGTGCATTTTTTAAAGTGATTACTATAACTAGAGATGTCAAACATGATAAGATGCACTAAACAACTTAGAATAGGGCAGGGGAAGATTTATGAGATTCCGCTGCACCTTGGCTGCAACAAAGTTCATCGAATCCCAGGAGTTCAGAGGAAGAGACCCGAAGAGCTGTTAGTCTTCTGCAAGCCCCTGGGGAGCCACAGTAACTAACCAGGCTGTCAGTGATCCAGACAAAATACTGGGAGTCAGCCAGGAGGGGCAGAAGGCAGCAAGGCTGCTGGGCTGGTGGTCTGTTCCCAGTACAGGGGGTGTGGTGGCTTGGCCCTGACCAGAATGTCCAGGGAATTGTCTAACAGGGGGCATGTGAAGAAATTGTGGTGCTCAGGTTTTGACGTGCCACTTCTTCCCGGTGGCCCTCGTGGAGCAGTTTGGAGGTGGCAGGGCATTCTGCCATGGAGGGGTAAAACTGAATTTTACTGAAGGGCTTCACCAGGGGAAGAATTTCAGCAGACATGAACTTAGTTGTCTGCTGGTGCTTTCAACCATCCTGGCCAGGCTGGAGTCAGAAAGCTTCCCTCTCCTTTTACTTTGCCTTCTGGCACTTGGCTCTGGGCAGTGTCCTCGGGGTACATGATTATTCCTGGGCCTCTTCCTCTGCAGGGGAGGGAATACATCCCACCTCCATTTGCCACTTCAACCCCAAGGAGATGGGGACAAACTGGCCCAGGGAGGGGAAGCCCTCTGAAAAAAAGCTCTTGTAGCCTCCTGCTTCTAGATCAGGATGCCTCCAAGAGCTGAAGTTATGTGCATTATAGATACAAGTGATGGAAAATAGGTAATTTTTCATCAACACCTTATACACTGCCAGTTGCAGCACCTGGGTCAGATTAGTCACTGGTGGCTGGTGGACCAGGCTGGGGACTATCTGCTCTCTGCTGCCCTGCTGTTCTCCTCCTCCTCAGACACCAGCCCCTGGCTGCTCCCTGAGAGCAATAACACACAGCCAAACTCAGGTTACACACTGCATGTTAATTTGTAAGCTAATTTTGCTCTCTTGGCTCTGTTCATGCTCTGGCTCTGAGCTGCTGCTCACAGTCAGGACTAGCTGTACATATTTAGACAGTGACAATAAGGAGGGCAGAGCTCAGGACAGGCAGGCAGCAGGGACTTTAACACTTCCACCTGCACTGAGTTGAGGATATTACCTGGAAACACTGCTCCTCCCTGTATTCTACGTGGAAATACGACTTTATTGATTACAGGGGTGCAAACACAGTGTCCCTGGAATGGCAAATGAATGGTGATCACAGAAAGAAAAACAAGCTACATTAAAAAAAAAAAAAGAAAAAAAAAAAGAGTCAGCTATAAGAAGGCAAGTTGCAACAGTGAACACTGGGGACTTGTCCAAGGGCCAAGAACCAACCCAGTGATCGTAGGTGCTCTTGGACAACTGCAATGTAGAGATTTGGAGCCAGATTCTCTGTCAGGGTAAGAAAGCAATGAAGTAAATGGCACTAATGTGATTTACAGCAACAGAGACTCTGCCTCTAAAAGCACAGAAGAGCAAGGGGCATCTTTGATGAGTCGCTGCATGACAGCAACTCCTTACACACTGGAAAAATATCTCAATGATTTCACTGGCAGACACATGCCTGAAGGGATGTTTCAAAAGGTGAAAAAAAAAATAACAATATCCTTAAGCTACCTATAACAATTGCTAATTTCCAGCTACTTTCTCTTTTAATCATGGAGGCTGGCGTCTGTTGACACTCCTCTATCATCACTGTTAATCAGATTTGACTATCTCTGTTTAACTACCACCTTCATACGCCCCATGGCATTTTTTTTGCACTTGTATGACAGCTCCATTACCTTACCCGTGCTGCCCCGCAGTGACACCGAGGGTAATTGAACACCTCCAGATAAAGGTGCTAATAAAAGAAACCCGTTTGGAGGTGCCCGGCCGCGGCAGGGAGGGAGGGACACCCCGGCTCCTGCCCTTGCCAGCAGAGGTCACTGCAGAATGGGAGTGCGAACGCGCACCCGGGAACCACCTCAAACCAAATACCTAAATAAAAATGAGTATCTCTATTCCCGGGCATCCACACGATAACCCACACGCGCTAGGTGTTGTTAAAAAAATAAAATTTGGGCTCGTGGAGTTCTGAATCCAAACGGTGCCGAAGCCTCCAGGTAGCCCAGTGGATCTCCCCGAGCTCAAGTGAGCAGACACAAGGTTTTTACAACACTCACTTCCCCCAGCTGGCCACATCACACTGGTTTTAGGTGAGGGCATCCACTATAACCAAAAATGGTACCTTTTCTGAACATAGCAATACATTTTAATATCATTGCTAGCAGATTGGCTGCTGTTGATAGCAGCTCTATTGTGTGCAAATAAAAGGGGGCTATTTTTTTTTACTTATTCTTGTTCTTTATCTCAGTTTCAGAGGCGCTGACATTGAATGCTGTAATCTCAGTGAGATTTAACCCTGATTACCCAGTAGGGAAACATTTCTCCCATTCATCTCTCTGGGGTCTATAAACACACTGTGAATATGGACCATATGGGTTTCCCAGTGCACCCAGGGTCACACAAGGGTTGTCAGAGGAGGGACTAAAGGCACCTGGCATGGAAGATCAACTCTGCTGTACATTCAGTTTTGCCATGGGAGCTTTCATGACGGTCATCTGAACTGCTGTATAACCCTGATACAAAATCATCTCCCATGAGCTCTTCTCCATCTTCAGATGTTGCAGAGGAGATTTCAGGAAATCATCCACTCTAGATTTAAAAGAGAAACTGAAAATCCAACTTTACTCTAGTAAGTAGTGCCTAATTACCTTCAATTTTTTTACTTGCCTTCTGTTCTGGATGTATCTAGCATCAACAACCAACCACTAGATTTTATTATGGGTTTATTTTCTGCTTGGAACATCTGCTGTATTTTCCCCATGCTCATACTTGTAGACCACAAGCAAGTCACCCCTCAGCCTCCCTTCAAACCAAAGAATTCCACTGAATTCTCAGTCTCCTACCATAAAGTTTTCCAGATCTCAGGCTGCTCATGTACCTTTCCCTGATGTCTTTCCAACCTGTCAACATCTCTTTTGAAGTGTGGACTTGAAAATGGGACAGAGCGTTCCTGTGGCTGCCCCGTGCTGTTGTGCACAGAAATAAATCCAGGTCGTGGCTCCTCCTGTGCATGTTCAGGACATTCTGCACAGCAGCATCACACGAGGAGGTGACATTCACCTGGCTGCTCATTGTCACCCCTACATCTTTCCAGCTCCCCCGTGGTGCAAAGGATGGAGTCCTTTCCCAAGAGATCTTTGACCTCTCAGCACTGTAATGAAAGGCCAGCCCTGAGCTCGGGGAAGAAAATGGCTCCCCTGATCCTTGGACCATTTGGCTTAGGACCAACCCCAGGTTTATGTTAGAGCCTCAAGGGAGACTCCCCAGCTGCAGCAGCACAAAAAGGATGGAGCTGGGAGCAAGGGTGGAGCCTGCATTCCTCAATCTAAAAGGAGACTTTTAGTCTATTCCTCACCTCCCTTTCTTTGAAATGTCTCTCAAGAGATGGTTAGAGAACAAAGGCAAGGAATGAATAAAATACACATTATCAGTACTTTGCATGAGTCCTGCAGGGAAAGGTGGCAAGCTCCCTCTTTTACTCCTCCTTTTCTTGTTCCTGTCTTGCCACAGTGACTCTCCCAGCTCAGGCTTGGAGTGACTCTCTGGCTTGGCATCCTTCTTGCCATTCTTTGCAGATCTCTCCTTGGAGACACCAGAGATGCTGGCTCCCTCCTCAGAGGGCCTCACTGCTGCTTATTGACATCCCAGTTAAAATTGCCTCCATTGGAATGACACAAATGGCAGTAGCAGAGGAAAACACACAAGAATGGGGACAAAATGCTGCACAATGATAAATGAAAAGCCATAACTGTTGTGGGGTGGTGCACACCACTGACTTACTGGGGAGCAAAGCAGAGCCCTATCACTCACTGCCATCAGGAAAACCTGGAAGGACTAACGTTATACCTCTGAACAATGACATTTTTAAAATGAATATATTCTTTCTTTTCTGTCTCTTGAAGCATATTTTTGAAAACTGCATTGTCCAGTGCTGCACCATAATCCTTTTTTTCTTCCTAGGATTTTAATGGAAATTACTCCCTTTCCAACACATAGAGCTTTACACCCAGTTTCTCCAAGTATTACACCATTACTGCTAAGCAATGGAAAACTAAGCCCTACAGATTGTACAAATTGTTCAGTTATTTGTATAGGCCAGAAAATCCATTTAATGCATTCTTTTATTAGCCATTAGGGGGTTTGTGCCTTTTCCAAGCACGTTCTGCAGAAGATGAGCATTTGCTAGTCTGCAATATGTCAGCATGGCTTCATGAATGATGTAAAGCCAAATCTGAATAATGCCATTGGTGTTAATTTGCATGGCTGCTTAAAATCATCACAGAAAAGCTGGATAGGGATGGACTGTCAATTGTATTTTGCTGTGTCTGAACTGGGTTCCAAGCAAGAAGTGGTAGTTTCACATGCAGTAGACAGTTGATCTATGGAATTGCTCGCCAAAAGATGTTGTGGATGATAAAAGTTTATAAGGGTTCAACCAGTGACAGGACAAGTTCACAGCAGAGAAATGCACTGAGGTTACCAAACAGACAAACCACACCTTGCTCAGGGAGTCCCTGACCTGAGAACAGCTGATGCTGGAAGGGGGATGTATCTTATAGGTTTTCCACTTCCTTCCTCTTCCCAAGACATCTGTGTATGATTTCAGGATGCCAGGCTAGATGGACCTTGAGGTGACCTGGTACAGCTGCTCTCCTGGTTTTATGTTTGTGGTACAGAAAGCAATGATAAGGAGGCTGTAGCTCATGGAACCATAGAATGGAAAGGACCTTAAGGATCAGCTCATTCCAACCACCCTGCCATGGGCAGGGACACCTCCCACTAGACCTGGTCAGTCAAACCCATTTCCTCAAGTGTTCCGTTTTTTAGAGAAAAAATGATTTGGATATTTGTACTTACTTCTACCATTACAGTATGCTTTGGGCTGTGCATGGCTTTCAAGAAGGAATGTTGGTAAATGGCACTATTACTTATATTTTCTGTGGGTAAGTTTTGTCTTCTTTATTCACATTCTCACAAGAAAATCAGAATACTAAAAAAAAATAAAATAAAAATTAAAAACAAAGAAATCAAGTACACATGTTATTTTGACCCAAAACAAGTCCATGACAGCTTAGTACACACAGACATTTCAACAGGCATGTTGGCTTTATAATCCCCTTTTTTTTGGCGTCAGTGTAAGTGATGAAAGGTAGCCATGTGTCCAGATAACTCCATGAGTGATTAGAAAACCTGGTCACTTTTCCCATGGCACAGGCCCCTACCTGCCTTTTTAAAGACAGCTTTCATCCCAGATGCTTGATGAATGCCAGCTTGTTGCAGTATTAGCAGTAATGTCATATACCTGTGAATGTGCAGCCCAGCCCTGCAAGAAGCGCCAGGGAAGAGGATGAAAAGCAGACCCTAAAAGCCTGAATACTCCAGATGGGCAGGCTGTCTCCAGGGAATAGCTCTCCTCTTGTTTCTATCAGCAAGCAGAGGGAAACAGTTAAAAGAAACAGGCCTTGTTTGCATTAATATTTAGAATGTTTTGCCCAAAATGTAACTAAATAATGAATCTGAAGGTACTAAACACTGTTGTGTGAAGCTGGAGCTCAGACGAAACAGAGGAAGAGGAGTGGCAGGAAGGCAACTTGAGGAAGCAGAGCCTCTGGCTGGCCCTGTGTGCCATCAGGATCTTTCTGAAGGATTCCGCAGAGATCAGACTGTGAGACCATGACAAACCTGACAGCAACCTCAGGAGGAAACACTGATGCCAAATTAATGGCCACTGGAGAACTTCCAGTGAAGCAGGTAAGGGCTGCAGCCCAGCTGACAAAATCCAGCAAGGGCTTGGCTATCCAGCAAGCCAGAATCATGTGCTGAACCAAGCACTGAAATCAGGAAAGGCATCGCTTCCCTGAAGGGATGGACATCACCTGGACTTCCCTAACACGGGTCAACAGAACAGTGGAGGAATGGGCTGTAAATTAACACCACTGTACGGGATGTTCAAACTGCAGGTGGAGAACTGAGCTCCAGAGCTACTGACAAGGTGGGAAGCAGTGAACCTCACTTGGCAGGCACAGATTAGATCTAGATGCAGACGCAGATGCTGTTGGTTCATTAATGCGCCTGCTCTCGAGCTGGGTGGCAAGTCCCCGGGGGGCTGCCATGCACAGGGTTGAACAGTTTACCTCTGCAAGGGAGAAAGCAAGGCTGAGGCAAATCCCCTGGACTGCTTCCCTGTGTTACTGCTTGGATCAACCAGAGTGGCTCCTCCAGGACTCCAAGCCCCACATCTGATGTCCACGTGGAGCCCCTGGCTCTGCACTGCTTGTCCAGGGACGTGCCCAGCTGCTCCCACCATGGCCCTGGAACTGGCCTGGCTACATTCCCAATCCTGCACCAAACAATCTGCAGCTATTCCTCCTGCTCTCCCAAATTAGGATATTTTCCCTGGGGACTGCTGTCTGACTGTCAGTTTTTCCAAGCTAAGGCTATGCCAGCTTTGCATTTCCTCTTCTTTCCTCATACAGTAATTCCAGCTTTGTCCATGGGAAGCTTTTTCTCCTAAAAGCACCTGGTGAATATCCTAGTTTTCCTAAGCTTCTGGGCTAGGGCTCAGGCTGGTGGTAGCCATTCTACCTGATAAGATCACTGGGCATGCCAGTGTCAGCCAACAGGTTGCAGTATCAGGGTATACAATAGCAACTTATAACAGTGAATAATGTGTAAAGATTGAGGTTCCATATCTGATGCACAGGTGTTCCCATTGCAGAGAAAAGTGGTCTACACTGATAAGCAACCCTGATCCTCCCAGTTCTCTGTCACCTGTTTTATTTCTGTTTACACAAGTATTTGAGTTTGTTCCTCTGGTGCAAGAGGTGGGTCCTGGGTCCCAGCTCCTGCTCAGGAGGGTGTGCAGCCACAGCAGAGGCAAAGAGCCAGTCCTTGTCACCTGGACACTTCTGGAGGAGGAGCCACCACATTTGTCAGCAGTGTCCCAAGCCTCCTTCAGTTTCTGGGTCTTCTGGGAGCGCATCAGTGCAGAAGAGGTGTGACAGTGGGTCAGAATAAAGTTTTTTGGTTTCCAGTGACTGGATGCTGGTTGAGGTCCTGCCAGAGCCCATGGGTCTTCTGTCACAGCCAAATGGTTGGGCAGGAGGTGCCACTGGGATTATCTCATGGGAAACTGAGGCTGGAGGTGGGTTTAGTGACCAATGAACCAGCTCACCAGGGGCACAGTGCATGATAAGAAAAATCACCCAATGATGGGGGAAGGGGAGGAAGATATTCTGCCTTAGCCTCTCCTGAAGATTGCCACAAGTTTGAGTCCTGAGTGTAGGTTGGAAGAGGACTCTTACTTTTGTGATGAGGAATGCAGAGACTGGATTTGATGCTGGAGAACTCACCACTGGAGAGCTGGTGACTTTCCATAAACAACCCCAATGAGCCGAGCCTGACGCCGCTTCACAAAGGACTGAATTTCACTCTAAACAGATATATTTGTTTTGGAAAGGTGTCTGTAAAGCTGAATGTGGTGCAAGTATGCTGCTGGCAGTGAATTTTCTGGCACAGTCCCTCTTGGCATGCAGCAAAGTTACCAGTCCAGCCCTGCCATTCATGCTGGGCCTGAATCACCAGCGTGTTGCAGCAGCTTTGTGCTGGGACCATTCCAGAAAAATGAGTGAGAGGCTCCAGAGAGTTCCTGAGCAATGCCATGTCCTGCCTGCACGGCAAAGTCCATGGCAAAGCTGCCCACCAGTGGCTGGCTCTTTGCAGGAATGTTGCTCCAGCCATGTCAGCATCCTCTCAGTGTCATTTGCCACCTGCTTGCCTGCCTGTGCCTTGTGTTCCCTCCTGGTCCTACACCAGGCTGGGTGGGCAGAGAGCAGTGAAAGGGATTAGTGGCTCCTGTGCTTTCTCCAAAAAGGAAGAACTGTGTCCCAGCTGTGCTGCAGGGTGGTGATGACAGCGAGGCCACAGTGGAAACTGAGGAGAGCCACAGAAGCCTGCTACAGCTGGCACCTGACCCTCCTTGCTGGACGAAAGGATCAAGTAGCTTCCAGTCAAAGGTGTGCCTTGTACATACAGGCAAAAAATCATTTTGAAGCTAAAACCCTCAACAAAGGCGTGCAATAATGGGATTTAGCTCCCACCACTGTCACAACTCCCATGTGTCACCCAACAATCTTAGTTCTCCGTGTTTCAGTTCCTTCCCTGTGGAACGGGGAAATCTTTCATCTCCTGCCCTTTGCTGCTCCTGAGTATTTCAACTGCAAGTTGTTCAGGCCAAGCATCATTTCTCACAGCTGTACACACAACAACATATTGCAGTACATATTCCATGCACTTAGGAACAAAAATGAGAAGTTAGGACTCCTGTGAAACTGACAGGTCTGGATAAGGGACATGCTCACCCTGCAGGCTGTGTCTACCGAGTGGCTGCTTTTGGGGTCAGTGCTTTGAGAGACATTAATGTGATGTTTCCTTATGGCCTCAGTCTCTTGGACTCCGTGTGCTGCCAGACATCCGTGGCTACAGCAAGTCTCCCTAATCCCTGGCTGCTGGCAAATACACAATCAGTCACCAGCCACTTTTGAAGTGTGCCAGACACATCGTGGAATATGTGCTCCTCTCAACCCATCTGCACAACAGGCTACAGATGCCAGCTGCTTTTCTTGGAGTGGCATGGATGAGAGAGAAAGAAGGGAAAAGGAGAAAACAGAGTAACTGGAAACCACGTTCTCCACGCTTCTTTTAACCCATTTCCCTCTTGCCTGCATACTACTTGCAAATTGTTGCCCCAATTTTTCTCTCCTTTTCATCTTTCCATTGATTAATTAGGCTGTCATCGAGTCAATGAGGTTTTTAATCATATGACAACAAAATGGGAGATGTTCCTAAACTGACTCTGCAGTTTTCTTTGGGAATATTTCCAATTTAAAAAAGGATAAGATAGAAAAGGGCACTGGGGATAATAAGCTTAACCTTCTTGTCCTTCATTCTTTCCCAACACTGCTCTGACTTCACTGACCATGATGGCAGTACTATCCTGTTGCAACACTATTAACAGGGTGATGATTTCACAAGGATTCTTGATCAGGATCATATATATTTTGTGCCAAAATTTTAGGAAGGAAATTTACTGAAAATTTTTATCCCTTTGGTGCAAATCTACATGCAAATTCTCTGTTAAAAAAACCCCACACCTGGGTGTGATTCTGCTCATGAAAGCACATGAGCACAGCTGAATCACCTGAATGAACCCCAGTTCAATGGGATTGAACTAACAATGCTACAGAGAGTGCATTGGAACACTTGGATATAGGAAAAAAGAGGAAAGTGATCTCACCGTGTGCAACTTTTCCTTTTGAGAACAAAATGAAGGAAAGCCACAAAGGTTAATTATTCCATGTGCCCTCAGACGAAAGGTGCTTGATGAGCACAAGAAGTCATCCTGGGAATTTGGTATTATTTACAGCACAGCTTTTTGTGAAATTCTCAGTTTGGGCAGCAGCTCCCACATCAAGCTCCCCAGCTTATCTGGGGGCCCTGCAGACCCTTCCCTCATGTGTAATGAATAAATCAGGATTGTGAACAGCAGAAGCCACGATTCTTCTGAGTAAAGTCTGTCTGCACAGACACACCATATGAATGGATCCATTTTCAATTCACAACTCTTATTAATTTGGTGACAGAGGGGCAGAACACAAGACTGCTGGGTACAATGAGCTAATTGGATAAGAGGCATGTGAAAACACCATACCTAGAATGTACCTTGTTAGCATATGCAAATGACATAATTATACAGGCTGATAGTAGTTAGGCACAGTAATACATAGTCCATGTGAAGTGTCCACAAATACTTTTGAGATCAGGAAATAAAAGTAAATTTTTTAAACATCCTAATTGGTTGCCAAAAGGAAATTCATTCCAACTAGAACTTAATTCAGTGTAAAGTAACGTAACTCATTTGATCTCAATGAAGATCAAAAAAACACAGCCATATCCAGACAATCTTGGATTACAACACATTGTTTGTATATATTTACTACACAAAGTTATTATGCAAAAAACAATCTGAGTGAAATGAAGGCTCTGTGAAATCATTCATTACTATTTAAGTGTTATTTGTGAATCAAACATTGTCCTGTTCATGCAAGAAGACACCAGGTCTTCCTATAATCTGGGTTTGCATGCAGGATTTCTAAAAGCCAAATGGATAGTCAGATGTTTCTCATTCCCTCAATTACACTCAGTGATTTTGCACTTCAAATTTAGGCCAGCCTCTCACCTCTCAAACTGCTAATGTACCTCAGAGACATTTTCTAGGGAATTATTCAGGTAGACAACATTTTTTCTACTTGATTTGCTATGAAATGACAAGCACTGTTAAACCAAAGGTTAATCATTGATTGAGTTTAATGACACTAAAAGAAACAGGTCATGTGAGAAAGCAATTGCACTTTCATTTTTGCTGTCACAGGTCATTTATAGCTTTTGATTCAAATTCCACCCCACGCAAAGAGTTGCTAACAACATCCTACTTCAAATTCTAATGTACTACAACTGCAGAGCAAGCATGTGAGCTGGCAGTAATCAGGTCATTTGTAAAGCATACACAGATTCTTTCATTCATCCTGGCCATTAAACTGTTTGAAAAGATTATTTTATTGTTCCACATTAAGAGGCAGTGCTTTTGACAATTTGTTTTACACAGAAGTGCCCTTTTTTATTTGTGTGCAAGACTGTTCTGCCACTTTCGTGCATTTAAGGACCTCAAATTCATCATCACCTGCAGCTCTTCCCAATTTGGTATGGACTCAAAACAAAAACGAAAACAAACAAAACAACAACAACAACAACAACAAACCAAAAAAAAAACCAAAAAAAAAAAAAAAAAAAAAAAAAAAAAAAAAAAAAAAAAAAAAAAAAAACAAACAAAAAAAAAAAAGGGTAAATAGCTTGAAAACAGATAATTTATTCTCTCTATAATCAATAGCTCTTGTGCCCCAAAATATGTGAGGAGCTGAAAAGTCAACTGTAAGAGTTTATTATTCTTTCAAGGATGGCTACATCAGGAGGGAGCTGCCCAGAGAGTAATAAGAATTCCTTCTGATCTCATCCTCCTTTGTACCCTGCCATATCCATTTGGTTCCAGGTCATGACTCTTCCTTTACACCACCACCAAGCAGATCAGAATCAAATATTCCACCTGCTGAGGGAGAGTTAATGGGCATTGTTAATCCAATATTCATTTATTCTTTGTCCCACTAGACAAAATAATTAGCCCTCTAATCAAGAGAGGACCCTTTAAAAACTTAGGTATGGGCTGGAAATAAGCAATAGAAGTAGACCATGAGGCTTTGTAAATCCTCTGTAACCTTTCTTTTCTTCCTTTTCATCCATGTAATAAGAAAAAGAAGGGCCTACTCCTCTAAGCTTTTGGGCACTTATACCAGAATCCACATATTTTATGCACAAATGTACAAGAATATTCAAAACTGACCTTGTTTGAAAGAAGAAAACCATAAAAACAGTGAAGTAAGCTTGATTTAAAAAGTCAGGATTTTTATTACAGAAAGGACTTACAGGAAAAGGGAAACTGTACTTGCCACAAGCTAGTGGTGGGACAAAAGCCATGAGATTGCCTTTATTTGTAGATGGTACATGAATTCAGGGGTGAGTCTGGCTTTTTGAAACTTTGCTGTTGCCAGGTGCAAAGCTGCAGAGAACAGTTTGTCTCTGAGGCACAGCACTGATTCTTCCTGCAATGGGCAAACGACTCCAGGTGTGATTTGATGAAAACGGGCTGTTGGTAGAGACCAACTTCAGAGTATCACCAGAGCTCGTATCAAAAAATTGGCTTTAAAGTGGTAGTAGAAGAGATACAACAAAAGGAATGCCTTGAAGCATTGAAGTATTTCTCTTTTCAAAGAATGCAGTGAGGATTGTTCAAATCTATAAAACATGAGGAGAGTGCTTGTTCTGCAACAGCAACAAGATTTTTTTTCCCTCTAAATCTGGTTCAGGAATGACCATAAAAAGTCTGCATTAAAAATTCTCATTTTCAGTGTGGCAGAGCTGGACCATTGCCATGGACTTTTTGAGGAGTCACTTCACATCCACCTCTATTTTCACCCTTTCAACCCAATTCTACATTGTTACTGCTGAGTGGTGGAGCTGCCTTTGAAAACATACAAAGCAGGTGATTTTCAATTGTGTAAAACCATGTTTGACTCTAGGCACTTGAATTCACAGGAATAGCCTTTCAAAGAGCCTAGTCCAAAGCATAGTGAAGTCAGTGGAAAATCTCCAGGTGACTAACTGGACCTTGGATCTGGTCCAAACTGTGGAGCCTCGAAGTCTGGAAGTCTCAACTGGGCTTGAAGTTAACCCTGATTGTTCAAAAAGGGAATAAGAATTTTGTTAGGTCAACCTCCTCCACACATGCTGTGTCCTATTTTGCAATGGCTTGAGAGTCTCCTTGAAGGCTGCAGGCATTCAGCACTTTGCAAAATGACCCCCCATCTTAGGATAAAACTTCTCATAACAGCTACTGCAGTAGATATGCAGTGGTTTCATTACATTGTCTCAATACTTCTCTGCCAAAATTCATCCAGCTGTCTAGTCATCTTTAGACACAAGTTGTGTTTGCAACTCATCTGCTGAACTTAGCAAGCCACATGGAAATTTACTTCTAGGAGACTATTTCCTCCAGGGATTGGCTGTGAAAAATAAAGGAATAAATACAAAAACACAAAAAATTCAATTAAAAATGTGATCTGACTTCCAAAACAATTCTTTATCCATAAAGCTCCCACCCAAGGAACCAGTTACATGTTTCAAGGGACTATATTGTTTAAAGAAACTGTAAATGCCACACAGTTAAAAGAGAGAGATGCAGCTAGATTTAGTTAAACAATTGACTAATAACTCAATCAACATTATTCTTACCCTAGGTAGTAGTTATCAGCTTAGACAGCTGTTACAGTCTTTCACTGCAATACTTAAAAGGCAAACCACCAAATTCAATACCATATTGTTTGTGTAGTAGTGTTTGTTTAAAGGTAAATCACTCATAAAAGTGTAATTTCCTGCTGATACATAATGGTGGATAGCGGCAGGAAGCCGGTTGGAGCAGACAGACCCTGAGATATGCAGTGCTAAATCACCAGCAGTAGCTACCCCAGCTCTGAAGTGACTCTGTTTTTACACCCAGTCACACCTAAATTAGCATCAGCATATTAGGCCTTTTTGCAGACGCCTCTCTTCTCTTTGTGCAACAGCACATGATAAGAAAAAGTGCTACAATCGACACAATAAAGTAATGTTTCTCCAAATAAAGATTCCCTTCCTGCCGGGGAGACCCTGCTGGGCAAAATTCCCTCCCCAGTCTGTTTTACTTATTGATTTCCTACAGACTCATGCTTACATTTTGGGAATCCTTCTGCTTGCTTTCAGCTGATGCACTGCCTCTTGGGATTCCATCGTTATTGGAACTGCTAATTGAAGCTGCCATATCCACAGCGTTCTGCTCTCTGGTTTGTGAGTGTCAGTGGCACAGGCAGACAGCAACAGCTGTTTGCTTTGGGAGAGCTGCTCTAGATTCATGCCAGATAACCAAAACCTCAATTAACTTGCCAGAATGTGCTGAGCCTTCACCCAGTGGCCCCTCAGGCTGTATAGGGCCTGGTAGGATGAAAACTATGGGGATGCTCCAAGCCTGAGACACTGACACGTTTATCAATCATGGGATGAAACATGCCCTGAGAGAAATCACTTTTTGTTTCCGTCCTGGTCCTTGGAGCTGAATGCTTTTTGTCCAACTTCATCTGCCTAAATGTCAGGTTGCTGAGTCCAAGCCAGCTCGCTATTAAATTATAATAATTGAAAAGAGAGGCAGAAGGTGATTCATGCTGGGCATTCCATCTACCTTTTTTTTTGGCAGAATGAATCAGCATCCATCTCTCAGATAGTCCCTAGTGCCCAGGGTGGGTGGATATGTATTTTACTTTCCTGCATTTCTCTAAAGAGATTTCCTGGGATGCCATCAGTATCCCTCGATGGCCTGCTGCCAGAGTACCCCCCATGTGCCATAAGAATGCACTGGATAAAATCTCACAGCCTGGAGCTCAAGCCCACACAGAGTGGGGAGGAAAGGACTCTCACTGCATCTCTCCCCCTTTCTCTGCCAATGCCTAATTGCTCAGAAAGATTAAGAGAATAAAAACAATGAGTGTCCTCTGCTCACTCTTACCCATTTATACTTGAGAAGGTGGACCCAGACAAACCTGGATCTAAGCCATAGCATTCAGAGGAAGTTTTGACAGACTAAGGATGTTGAGCCTCATTTGGTAGGAAGGGCAGCTGCTGTGGAATTTGTACTGAGACTCTCTTGTTCCTCCTTTGGACAGGAGAGACTTCTGATATGTGTATAAACAGATATTTTTACAGAATTCCTTTTAGCAGTCTGTAGAAAGGATATAGGAGTCCTGCAAAGATTACAGAAGAGTGAATTACTATGCTAAATTTAAATTCATAAAACATTAATAGAAGGCTAAATTGGAAATCAGTTGCATCTTCCTCCATCTGCCAAGCTCTACTTTCTCAGCAGCAAAGCACATAGCTCAGGGAAATTCTTCCATCTCCCTCCATTAGGGTTTGATGTTATCAGCATTTTCCTGTCATATACAAAAAATTATCTTTAATTAGCACAGCTTACAGCTACACTACCCAGACTTGGAAACTTGTTTTGAGATATGAGGAACTAGTTGTCTTCTCAAGTGTCTCATGAATCATCAGCAGCAGTAAATACATCAAAGTCCTGTAGCTCAGGACTGTTGTCTGGCAAAACTGAGCCCAATGCTTATCCCTGGAGATGGAGCTCAAGGGCCCATGCCATGCCCACAGTTCCTCATCCAGTCCAGTTCAGCCATCCCTTCCCCTAGGCTACCAGCACTGAGAGGAAAAAGAACAAAAAGCTACCTTGCCTTCCAATGCCAGCAAGTGTATCCCAAATTATGACCTAAATAACTATGAATTGCTTGCCTAAAAATGCTTCCTTTTTGCACCTTTGGTTTGGATTTCTGTTTGTTTTGCTTTGTTTTAAAACTCAAATGCATTTAGGAACATGAGTCTCCAGCGTAGTGTGAGCTGCTGACATTCCCTGAAGTTCAAGTTGTTAGAAGTGAAGGGGGATTCATTTCCTGGTAAGTTGGATAAAATCCTTTTTCAGGTTGCATTAGTTCACAACTAAAATATAGCACTTGTCAATGCTTTCCTCACCCAGAGGAAGAGAAGATTGTCTATTGGTTTCCTCTTCATTGAACAGATGCTAGAATAAAATGTCTTTGTTTAATTGAATGCCTCTGCAGACCTACTCAGGTTCAACTCCTGTTTCTTCAAACAAAAAGATAACAAAGGAAACATGGATCTGCCACATAACCTCATCATTTGCTTGGAGGGGAGGAAGAGCTACATGGCAGTCACAGGCTTCCCTCAGTGCTTCAAGGACAGAAGGAGCAGCTGCCAGTCTGGGGGCAGCAGGATGGAGGAGGCTCACACACTATAAAAGCAGAATAACATTTGGAGAGGAACTGCCAGCAGCAGGGGAATGATTTGGAAAAGGCTGAGAGTGGCACAGTTTTGTCTTGGCAATTCTCTTTGCTGGACCATCAGGCTTCTGCTGTGGTAGGTGGTTCAACACCCAAAAAGTTATTTTGAAGCCAAGAGAGATTTTACAATGACCCCGGTGTTTGTGAAGATACCATAATTTGGCACCACTTGTGCAAAATGTACCTATTTGGTATAAGGATTGAGCTACTGACCTGAGTCAAGGATTGGGTAAATGCTTGTCCTTTCAAAAACAAATATTATTTCTTATAATAATATTTGTAATGATATTGTAGGTTAGTACTGAAACCCTGAGTGAGACAAAGACCTCTTCATACTTAGAGAGGCAGACTCTGCCCCTCCAAACTTGCATTTGAAATCAGTGAGAGAGATGTTGTATAGTAAAGATAACAAAAAGTGAAGAATTCGGTTGTCATAAATCACACAAGAGGTCAGTGGCTGTGCCTGAATGCTGATTTTAGGAAGCTAATGATAGAAGGTAGGAGTATGGGTAAACAGTTAAAGAAATCTCCAAGGTGTTCACAGTTGATGAAATTCAGGGTTTCTGAAAAACACTCTGCATTCTTCATAATAACAGAATTCAGAATTACACACTGAACAACAACATATATAGAGACATGGCTTTGCAGTCTGTACTCCAAAAAAACCAGGAATCTCAGACTTTTATTTTTTTAATTGATCATTAATTTGTTCTCCCTTCAGTTACAGTTGGTTCTGCTTTGTGGGAGGCCACTGTGTTACACCAGAACAGAACTCAGAAGAGAGCAGACCAACAGCAAGTCCCCTGCCATGCAGCTGCAGGGAGACTCTGACTGCTTTGCTGCTGTAAGACATTTGCCAGCCTGTAAACTATGGGAGCCTGAATCTCCTCGTGCCTTTCTCCCCACCTTGGATGGGACAGCACAAGCAAAGCACCACTCTGATCTCGGGCTGGGGCAGCCCATGCACTCACAGCTCATGATCTCATGATCATTCAGTCTGACCTTTGGAGCAACCCAAGGTGAAGAAATTAATGCAGAAGCTCCTGCTCAGCCCTGTGGTCTCAATTTGTGGTCACCGGTGGTTTGAAAAATATGATTTGCTCCAGTCTCCTGATGATGGAGAATCACCACATCCCTAGTCAGGGATTGCTGTGGTTTGCTAGACTCAGTGAGTCAATATAACACAAATCCTCTCAAGCCTCACAGTCCTCCTATCCACTTGCAAACCTGGAAATCAAGGCATTTTGCAGATTCTGTTTCAGTAAAATACAAATAAAAATCTCATCTTGGGTCTATTATTCAGCCTAAAGCATCCACCAGAATATGTGGATATTCTCTAAAAAGTGTCATTGAAGACAGAAAAACCTACTTTCTACCTCCATCCAAATTTACAAGTTGATGTATTAGCCAACCCAGATGTTGTTGCTTAAGCCAGTCTTGGGCTCAGAGAGATGGTATAACTTTTCTAGATGGCTCCTAAGGACATTGGAACTGAACTTCCTTTCCTATTTGGAAACATCTCTCACTGAAACACTCTGAGGGAAATCACAAATGCAGGAAACAGCAGCTACAGTGCTGCATGTTTGTCTGTATAGAAGGAATGTGATGATATCATTTTGGAATGTGCTTTCTTTCTCAGGTTTTTGTTTTGGTGGTAGGAATGTCACTTTCTTAAAAAGCAAAGCACATTCTTGGCCGTTGTCTCCCTCCCCCTCCCTCCAAATTTTGCCTACAAATCAATATTCCCATCTCCTGCCATGTGTTTTTCCCAACCTGTCACATACCGTTCTCATGTTAGTAGTACAACCATCTGATGTCAGGCATCCCAACAGGCAATTATAAATAGTCATTTACTATTAGCTTAGAAGGTTTATTTCCACAGATATAAGCTTCAAGATGTTCTTTGCTATTTTAACTTGAAAGCGTTATTTATTTGCATTTGGCATAGAGGATATGACCGTTTAAAATATGTCCATTTCCACCATGCTGTAGTAGAACACCAAGACAAACCTTTGCTGTCTGAAATGATCTGTAAATATCTCATTCTATCAGTTTTCAGAGGAGCCCACAGGCACATGATGTCCTGTTCTCTGCAAGCCTGACTGGGTACCTCTCTTTGACAGTTCTGCCTGAGAGTGCCCATTTCCCAGCAGATATTTCCATATAGCCAGAGTCAGTGCAGATGAAGTTGGCCAAACATGGAGATCTACTTTGCTATGATTTTCTGTAGAACTTTCTTATTTTTCCCCATTTATACCTAATCCATGTGCTACATACTGCTACTACATCCCCTGTTTCATCATGATTTTAAAATTCTACTTCCAATAGTTGTTAAGACTAACTTAAGGATAAGCAAGATCCTAAACCAGTTCCTCAATGCCCCCAGGGGACTGAGATGCTGGAGAACACACCTGCACTTCCAAGAGGCAAACCCTGCCTCATCATGCCAGGTTATTGTCCTTCCATCTCATGGAGCAATGAAAATTCAAAATTAACCAGGAAACATACTTTCAGACAGAAGAATCTGAGAGTTTAACACTGTTTTTCTCATTTGAAGAGACCTCTCATTGTGGATTTCAGATGCTTTGCAGATGATCAGGGAAGGAATGATCCTCTCAGCAAACAACATGGGAAATTCTCCATGGCTGGAAGGTTCCCTTGCCCACACAGGCATGATGAGAATGGCTTCCTGAAAAGACAACTCCTGTGCCTCAGGAGTTTGTCCTGCAGGAGACCTGGACCTCCTCAAGTGGCAAGTGGATC
Source organism: Chaetops frenatus (assembly GCA_013400775.1). Taxonomy (NCBI): domain Eukaryota; kingdom Metazoa; phylum Chordata; class Aves; order Passeriformes; family Picathartidae; genus Chaetops; species Chaetops frenatus. The sequence continues at coordinate 709,929 of VZTR01002689.1, forward strand.
CTTGCTGGTTGGAAGGACAAAGTCAACTTGTCCACCCCAGCAACCAGACACACAGTATTTAATTTTGATGTTGAGAAAGGCAAACCAGTGAGTTGCAAGAATCCTACTGATCCTGAAAACCAACGTGTTTCTGAAAATGTCTGTGCTTCAGCAATGAACATCTGCTAAAGAATACAGCAGAAGAATGGCAGGGCACTGCCAACATGGCAGGCAATTCAAAAGCAGAAATGTTGCATTCTGTGTAAATGAAGCTGACTCTAGAAAGCTGTCTTGGAATCTTCTCTTCCTAGCATATCTTGTGTCTCAGAGATGATGTGGTGTGATTTCTGGGTCTTTGTTCTCAGAGAACAGCAACATTAACCTCAGTCACACTGCAATTTTTGATCAGGACTATCACATTAATAGCAATGAAGCACTTTTAGTGAAACCCAACTCACTGATCTAATGTTCTGTCTGATCTCCAGGGTCATTTGCTATGAGTGCTACTGTGGTGTTTTTTTTATCACAGAAGTCCTTTTATTGAAGAATGGCAGAATGCTAAGAGTCTGTAATTTGCCAGAGAATCAAAATTATCTGTATAATCAAGGACACTGCAAGATCAAATATTGACTTTGCATAAGCAAAGCCATTGCTACAAAAGAATGAAGAAACCTGGCTGGGCAGATGTAATCATGCAAGCATCAGCCAATACATATTTGTAAGTCCCTATACTGGCTACAAAATGCTTATGCAAAACCAGAGGCTTCCTACTGACTTAAATCAGGATTGTGTGTGGGAGTAAGGGTGTGCCTTTGCTGGAGCAGTTTAGATGTCAGAGGCCAGAAACCCAACTCAACAAGTCTCTGTATTCTTTAACAATTAGATAAACCAGTAATAAGTTCATAATTGCAATTCCACAAGGTAATTTCATGTGCCTGAGAGATGACAATATGCATACAATTAAAAGAAGAAAGCTTTTCATCCCTGCAAACCGTATTACTGAATTCTGCCTTCTTTTCTATTTGCAGCATGCAGGAGAAGGGAGGGCAGGGGTCACTCTGCACAGGGTGGAGGTACCAGGAGAGGAAGAGGGAATCCCCAAGGCTGTAAATTCACTGAGTTCAGTTCAGCAGAAAATATGGAAATGTAGGTCTCTCCTATGCTACCTCTTCTTACCAATTTTCATCTTTTTGGTTGTGTGCAAGAGGAAATGTCCTGGGATAAGGTTCTTAGATCTAGTATAACAAATAGGGTATGAAAAATCCCCTTTACTCTGACCATCTATGAAATAACAAAGCAGCTCAATTTCTGAATTATTATATTTAAGCTGTCTTTCAACTTTCCTTTTTCCCCTGACAGCTTTAAATCTCTCTGTGGGTGGAGGTCTAATGTCAGCACATGCAATTCTATACTTTAATCATTTTTTAACTACAAGATCAAAGCAAGTAGGTTTTTATTACTCCAGTGTCCGATACTTCAACTTAACTATTGAATATCAGACAACAGCTCTTCTCAATGCACGACATTAAAATAAATCTTTCCAGCTACACTTCCACCAAGAAATGTATTAAGCAAACAAAAAAAACACAAAACCTTATTAATCATGTGAAAATAGCAAACTTGTTTCTACATTTACTCTGGGGGTGTGCAAGCAACATACTGCCTAAGAAGAAACCCCATGGCAAACATCGTTAATATTCTCATCTTATTTTCATTTCTCACACTTTTCTTCACTTTCCCTGGTTCCACACAGGAACCCAGGGAAATTAATACCTGGCCCATGGCCAGACTGTCTGGGAGAGCAGTCCCCTGGGGTATTATTCCTCTGGCCATGGCAATGCAGAACCAACCACATGAGAAGAATGAAGGCATCTTTCACCCTCCTGGTGTCAACCCCTCCCTAACTGTGCCCAAATCCCATCTATGGTCTCTCTCTACTACACTGTCTGTGGGAATTTTTTCCATCCATTTGCTGATGTCTCACTCTCACGGCTGGGTATCACAGGAATAGTTTTCTAAACTGGCTGCACACTTGTTTGCCCTTTTGTTGACACTGCTGGCTTTGCATTTGGGACAGTAACTTCAAGACAGGGCAGAAGGTTGATAATTCCTTCATACTTCTGGATAAAAGGTGTCACTGACAGTTATACATGACTTGTTAAAGTACTCCCTACTGCCCACAGGGGAGTCACATACTCGTGTTTAGCCCAGAGGAATCTTTACAGTGTCTTACTGTGATTACAACATAAACTCTGAGCCAACCTTTCTGCACATGAACCACTTTGGGCAGCTGGGCAGTCCCACTGACCCTCACCATTCATCTGCTCTGCATGGACATGGATGTGCCGGGCAGCGTTTCCAGCACAGCCACATGCACACAACCTCTGCACTTTGTTATCCTCCCAAATGCTTCTCTGTCACAAGCCCTTCCAATTAAGAAGGCATGCAATAATATCCCTAATTACATTTTACTTTGATGAGAGATCTAGGCATTTTTTTGAAAATGCATGTTGTATAGGGTTAGGAGAATCTTCATTTCAATTCTTTGCATATTTTGGCACGAGCTGTGTCTCCGCCCTCGGCGGGCTCCAGGCCCTGAGGGGCACGTGCATCCCTTCTGCTCCTGCAGCCCCTGCTCTGGATGCCAGACACCAGCACAGCAACACAGGGCTAGTTCTTGCTGAATAACCCCAACACTACCTCTGTGAGCTCTGACAGCTCCAACACAAGAATTAAAAAAGACCCTGAGCAGTCCAGGGGTCTGGATGGAAGGGCCCTGCTGTAAAATACTCCCTCAGAGCTGTCAGGCTCAAGCAGGCACTGGAAGGAGATTTATATTTTGTTGATTACAATGGTAATAAGCCACAAACACAAATTCAAAGAGTAAGAGGGAACCAAACCCATGTTCTCTTTGAGTGAGATAGAATCTCTACCTTTTACACGCCTATCTATTGATGTGTTCCTGGATAAAATGTGTAATTTTAATTAACTGAAAGTACCTGCCTTTTATATTGGACTTGATGCTAAAAACAAAGACAATCAGACAGCAAAATTGCCATGCTGGCTGAGTGCATTTTTTGTATGTGCTGAGGAATTGGTGTGTGCACTGCTTGCCTCTCAGTCAATACACATTAGTGTGTAATTGGTGACTATAAAAATATCCCCCCTCAAGGTGTTCAGTGTCAATTAGCATCACTTTCCTAATTCTCTTGCCAAACAGGTACAAGCATTTATATGTTAAGCTTCTCTGATACAAGCTCCACAGGTAAATTCCTTTCTATTAGTGAAGCAGCTACAGGGAATGTAATTATCCCCAAAATTAGGAAGGAAAAGAAGAAAACCTAAAAACAAAGGTGTTGATACAGAAGTAAGGTTAAGCATAAGGAAATTAGATTCTTTACTGTAATTATTTAATATTATTCTAGTATTAAACACTTTTCTCTATTATTTCAACTTTTATGTCAAAACCATGTCCATTTAACACATCTACTTGTAAGTATGGACGGAGGTAAATATATTACATTTATCTATGTATACTTCAAGAGCGCTGTGTTTTTGCTGGATCTCAGGATTATTTGGTCAGCTCAGATCCCTTGATCATACTTAAGAAGAATTTTAGGTCAAGAATTTATATTTACAGTGAACCAAATATCTTAGCAAATGGGTGTTTCATTAGAGCTAACTTTTAATCTTCATCCAGGCCCAAGTTTCAAGCACTCCTTCCTGGATATCCTCTCTCTGCCCAAGGGTTTTGCCATCTCACTCTCTCTTTCAACACCACCCTGTTGTTTGGCTAGCGAGACACGTTGTTTCTCTATCTCAACCAAGGATTTTGCCAAGTCCTGTTGCTTCCACTTCTGTAGCATATTTAGAATTCCTCCAGCCCTCTCTATCTCAGAATTCTTGGCCCTGCACAACTGTTTTATTTTGGCTGCTAGAAGCCCAAACTAACCTCACCAGATTTTGGCTGGCAGCACAGATCTTTTTAACCATGTCTGTTTTTCCCTGGGCACATCCTTGTTTACTGAGTCTGGTGGTGGTGGAACAAGTACAGTAAAACTCAGAACACAAAGAACCCAAGGAAAATCCATGTTGTATCTTTAAAACAAATAGAAGGGCCACAAAACAGAGCTGAGGACATGGCTTAGCCCAAGTCTCAAATTTTCTTTGTTGGGGTTTCTATTTTTGAGGATAGGTGCATATTTCTACTGACTACAGCTTCTTTTTAATGTTTCCAGAATGTAAGCATAGAACGCACAGTTTTCATTTTTTTCTGCCCAGTTTGCACACAGGTGAATGCCCACAAGCAACTCTCTCTGGATAAGGGCAAACATGATGCAGAGACTCTGTGATTCTCTCACTACATCTAACTGAACTGGGCTATTACAGCTAATAATGTCTGTTAATGAATTAGTGGACTGCTGGTTAATGTACACTGGTAGATAAATGTAGATGTTGGTATTGGTGATGCGAGAGATAAAAATATAACAGTACAAACACAGTCTTCTGCTGCAGATCACTTTTTCCTTTATTACCTTTCCCAAGTAAAATTCAGCTTTGATTCTAGTAGCAAACTTTTAAGCAAAGTTCAGATAACATTTATCCCAGACCATTTTTATTGCTATTATCTCTCTTCTCTGGTAGGTTAGATAGGGCACCAGCTTCAACAGCTTTCCTACATACTAGGTGCACAAGGTTGCCTTCGTTGAAGAGTTGCTTCAGTGGTTTACTAAAAGACAGAGTTCATCTTTCTTTTTTTTTTTTTTTTTAGAGCTTTTTATAAAACCCATTTTCACTGCACTTGGAAAATGTGACTGTACAATGGGAAAGGGCAGGCCTTCTTTTTTTTTCCTTGTCTGAACACAATGGCAGGATAAGGGAGGCACCACTCATTACAAGGAATACACTTTAATCAAGTTGCCCAGCACCAAGCGTTTGTCTTCCACCACTTTAGATGCCAATGTTTATTTTCTCTCTGGGAGAAGAAACACACAGCACTTATAATTTTAAAATCTTTCAGAATGAAGCAAAGAGATGACCTAATTTGGAGGATCTACTTCTTTGCTTGGGTTGCAAATAAAGGCAAAGATGACTGGCATGCTCACATACAGCATTGCTGGAGGAGATTTAACACTTTCCTGCTCAGCTGGTTAGCTGGGAAGCATGAGATGGTTTGCAGTGCTGTTTGATTCCACTTTCCCTGCTCCAGCAAGAGTGTCCTTACTATCACATATTGCTTGGCTTGAGTGGGAACTGCAAAATAGGCTGCTGTGACTAAAGCTCCAGTTGGAAAGGTGGAAATCTGATTTTATTAAACACATATGGACGCCTGTTAAAATTACTTCTGCAGTTCAAGCCAGTACTTCAGTTTCACAACAGTCTCATTCTCTGGTATGAATCCATTGTTTCCAGGTTTAAGATATCAAAGCAAACTTTCTGATGTGTTTCTTTAACCTACAGTACTGGGTGTCTAAGTTGAAAAAGACAAGAAATCATAATCATAAGAAAGACCCATCTTACACTTAAATAACTCATTTCAAGCCTACATATTTGTGAAGAAAAACTCAAAATCATTAAAGATTCTTAGTGCAGGGAAATCAAAATGCTTATTTACTGTGAATCCTCATGGCAAATTTCCAGGATTTGGAACTCGAGTGCTACATTTTTTATGCTGTTGGCTGACAGCAGATAACAACATTTGAGGGCTTCAAGCATCTTGCCCTCTCTGGATGTACCTTCCAGTATTTAATTCTCTGTGACCAGGTAGAAATAACAGCCTGGAGACTCCTGTTTTGTTCCAGGATTCATCTCCTTCACAGCCAGATTTCCCACTCTTTTCTCCCAGCAGCACTGAACTCCCAAATTCAAGGAAGGGAAAGACAAAAGGAAGGGTAAAGATGCAAAAACATGAAACCTAAGTCCTCTTTCCCCTACATCACCTTGAATACCAAGGGAGCAGCCCTGCTGCCATTGAGCTGCAGACACAAAAGTTGTCAGCCCTGCAGTTTTGTCCTCCTGAGGTTCCCTGCTGGGAGCACAGGAGGGACACCAGTTAAGGAGACAGGAGGTAGTAGAGGACTGGAACCAGTTGTTTTCTGCCATGCACTTCTCCACAGATAAATCCCTACTTGCCTTGCTCACAGTCTGTAACAAATGAAACATGGTGGAATCTATCAACTTGTCTATAAATTACCAAAAAATACCATACCAATTATCAGCCATGAGGTGGTTTCACTTGGAACTTGTGCTCCTCTGGTGAGGGATGCCCACTGCTGGAAGCACACTTCTTTTAGTTTTCATTTAAACTTGCCTGACTGTAGCTTCCTACTGCAAATTCTGGCTATTGCAGTGCCACAGAGCATCTCCCTGCAAGTGTGAATTGGGAAAAACTGAGGCATCCCACGATGTTGGGTTTTTTTGGTTTTTTTTTAATTTTGAGACCTGCTTTTCTGCCTCCCTGCACTGGAGCATACAGCAGGCATTACTAGACAGCAAAGAACTGCTTTGGAGGCCCGGGATACTGTGCAATGCAGCAAATGTACAAAAATAAATGGGCTGTTGTATGGATCTTGCAGTGATATCTGGCTGGACAATGAACAGCTTGAGGGGGGCATTGACTGATGACAAGCATGGGACTCAATCTTTGTCCCAGATCCATCCATGGATGGATCAGTCCTCATTTTCATAAAATCATAGTTTATTCTACTGGCCCACTAATTGCTGCTATTAAAGCAAATGGTACCATGTATGGTCTTGCAGAGTATCACCAACCTCGAGCTGCCCAGCACTTAGGTGTGTAGCAAGGAGCTGCATGCAAACACCTCCACCCAGAAGATGGGCTTTTCTTTGATTACTGCTCTGCCACCTTTGCCACCTCTTAGGGCAGTTCCCCCCCCCACCCCCGGCACTATCCATAGATACCAGCTGCCTTCCTGTTTTAGCCAGCAGCTGCTGCCAGCTTTGCACTAGTCATTTGGCAGAGATCTCACTCCTGAGCAGGTTGTTACAGTTTATGGGCATTTCCCTGTTTTGGAAGGACCAGGAATGAAGGTGCTTTCATGTGCTTTTTGCCCACATCACCTTTGTGTCACATGGAATATCCAGCTCCCTGAAACCACATCCACTGTTCACTGCTGACACTGGGGAATCACCTGGATTCCAGGCTACATGATGCAATTTGCTATGTACTTTTCCTCCCAGACACTATAAACCACCTTAGGATTTATTTTATCATTTATTTTAGTATTACCCGGAGGATGTTGGATTAATGTTTTCTCTACCAAAACCAGCAACACTGTCAGCAGAGAGTTTGTCCCATAAACTGAATGGGAGCTGGACATGCAGGACTCCTGCATGAACAATGGATTGTTCTGGGGAATAATCTGCAGAAATCTTGTTATATCTCACCCACAGAGAGGTGTCAGAGATCCCAACCTGGGGCTAAGGAGTAGCTGCTTGCACCCAGGATAGATTCCTGAAGACTTCACTACACACAAAGCAGCCACTAGGCTAATCAACTCCAGCATAAGGGTTTCATATAGATCAAAACAGTTCAAAACAAACATCTCACCATTCATCAGCTATGCCCTTTTCTTGCTCTTTTCTTTTTTTCTTGTTGCGAGAAAATGGGCAGAAAACAAGTGGAGAAATATAAATTTATTGTCCCTAGACTGGAAATCTTTTTTTTCCGGTCAGCTCCATTCCTGAGTCAGCTATCTGTGTATACTGCCAAAGGAAGTAATGGAAGTTGTCTGTACAAAAGAAAGGGAGCACAAATCAACAGGGGAGAAAATTGGGTTTATCTTGAGCCATTGGCAAAAACAAAGCTATCAACCATGTGAAACAAGACAGGGCTGCCTGCAGAATTGCAGAGCCCCTGCACTGTATTGATGATATCTAAGTTGCATGATATCTAAGCTGCTTTGCAGCTTTTTTGCCTTTAATCCAAATAGTGTCAGCCTTCAGATTACTTCTCAGCCTATCTGTCTGCCTGCAGACACTACTGCATTGATTTCCATCTGGTGCATGTTTTAAAAGTTTTCTTCATAACCTTAAGGATTAACTGCCCCTTTTTTGTTTTTTTACAGAACCTCAGATTTTGAAGCATGCTGATGGAAACAATCACAGCAAAGAAGCACCAAATCTCCTGCAAAGTCTCCCCTGACCAGTGGGCATTCAAAGATCTACCAGCAGCTGTTAATGTTGCGTTATGGATGATTAGTAGGACTTCCTGTATCTAATGAACATGGCGCTTTCAGTGAGGAGACACAGTAAAATGCTGTCCCAGGAACATAAAAACAATGTAACATTCAATCAGGAATGCATTTACTACATGGCCTGGAAGGGTGAATTGATCTCATGCTTCTGTAACAAAGATCTCATCTGTAGTCCCCATGCACTGCTGGCACTGGCACGGTTTCACAACGAGCCCGACGATCCTGCTCCCAAAAGGAACTGATTAGGAGGAATGTTCTAGGAGCTATTTGATATAGGCAGCACAATCCAGAATGCCATTTATAGAGCAAAAATAAAATAATACAGCAATCCTTAAGTAGTTTTATGTCTAAGTATGCCAATGGCATCTTTTACAGTGAAAAGAATCATTAAACACCCCTATAACCAAGGTGTTCCTGGATTTGAAGCAGGTAGAGGATGGACAGATGTTTTGGTGTGAGCATGGCAGATAAAAGATAAAGATTCAGTTTGGTTTTTGCTGTTTTCCTCTTGATTTTAACTGGAAATATAAAGGTACGTCCATTTAAAATCCCACTGCTCATATCTCTACATCTTGTTGCACACAACAGAGATCCGGGATATCCAGGCATATGTGAAATAAAATGTAAAGTTCTGAGACAACCTATATGGTAAAGGGAACAAGGATGATGTAAATAACACAGGCAGCTTGTAAGAAAGACTTTCAGAAGCTTTTGCCAAATATCCAACTTGTGGCAACAGTGCAAGAAAGGGAGTGAAAATGTACTTGGAGTTTTGCTTTGTCAATACTATAAAATAAACCCAAGTTAAAATGGGTGTTGCCCAACCCAATTGTCAAACATCACTGCTGCAATACAAAGACAAATGTTTATTGGCTTAGCTTTGAAACTGCAGTAAATGCTCTTCTATTCAATTACATAAACAAATACAGGACAGAGTATATAATAGGGTCCTTTTAAGTAAATTATGCTTTCTAAGTCACATGTAAAAGAAAAATTACTTTAATGTTTATATTTCTGTAAAATAAAAAACTATCAAGGCTCTCCTTCTGCTATATTCTAAATTTAAAAAAAAAAATGTTTAAATCATGTCAATTTTATGACAAAGTCAGCAAATCAAAGAAGCACAGCCAGGCTGACAATCCAGCTATTCCTCTCACCATTACAAGACAGAAGGAGAAAAAAATTCTCTATTCTGTTCTCATTTACAGTAGCACAAATCCCCAGGAACTGCAATGACTTCAGTATGTTATTTTGGATTTACGGCACACTAGAAGAGATTAGAATTCAGTCACACATGAATGAAGAACAGAACATCCACATTCATTCTAAACATATTTTCCTTTCTTGTAGACACAGAGCAGCAATGCTGTCCTCAGCAATGACAGATTATGTGCTATTGGTTTACCTGCTTGCCTAGAGGTATTTATACAGGTACCAGGCAGGATGCCTCAGTGAAGGAAGCACTTTGTTACACTCTCCAGCAAATGCATCCCAATTTATGTCCAGAGCAAACTGCATCCTCTGCAGCATCAGGGTATCAGGCATGGGGCTAAAACATACTCACAGCATTATGCATCTAGTGATGGAAACCACCTGTTTGTGTACTGTCTCTGCCAAAGACTGGCTCTAAGTCCTGGCAATTTCTCATGCAGATATATTAGCATACACGGACTGTATATCTTTAAAATATGAGTAGAAAATTGTAGTAGTTGTTGGAGACTACTGTGGTTAAAACAATATATAATTCCTGATCTTGATGGAGGAGGGCATTTTTTTCCTACAGATTGCTTAGTTACGAGAATCTCAGATCTAGTCTCAGCAGAAAGGTAATGCAGTGAATAAATCCCCACCAGTTCAAAAGCAATGATATCCCCTGCACAGCACAAGCCACCTTCATACCCTAACAGCCCATGCCTTGTCCATCGTGTTCAGCTGAGGTGCAAACTCCTCACACACAAGCAGGGAGCCAAACAAACTGTGCCTTTCCTTTGGTCTAGATACCTGTCAGCATTAAACACATCTGCCCCTCTTGCTCCACAGGCTTTCTAATGAAGTGGCTGCAGGCAAGGAAGAAGCATTAAGAGGGAGCACTGCAAAAGTAAAATGAAAATAGGCTGCTCTGGGAGATCAACAGAGATTAGGGTTGGATATCGCTGGACTCAGTTTTACTGTGAGCATACCAATGCTCACATCTCCAATTGAAATGCTCTGGAAAGCTTCTCTGCAGTCTCCAAGAACACAGTGCAAAATAATTCCAGCAAGATAGATCACAAATAGGAAAGAGGAGGAAGGGTTGATTTCTGTGGTTATTTTTTTCCCTGAACTATAACTAAAGAATTGAAAAGTATGCAGAACATTTATTAAAAAAAATTGTCAAGGTTTCAAAGTCAGGCACTTTTCTAAGTTAGGAAAGAGTAACGCCAACAGTTTTCAGAGTCCAGTATAAAATGCCTAGGATTTTGTTTTTCAGAACTTTGATTTTTATGGAGATCCAATCTCTTCCAGACCCAATCTTTTAAAGACCCAAATTCTAACTTTCCAGCTAACCCTTAACAACAAATCAGCTCAACTATCTGCAGGTTACTTGCTAAATCATTTCAACTCACTCAGTCCAACCCTTATATTGCTTCCTGACTTCAAGTCTCTGATAATGAAATCCTGCTGCTCCATATCTCCAGCCCACACCCCACGCTGCCACAGCACTCCCAGAATCATTGTCTGTGCTGTCCTTCAACCACATGTTTCTTGAAGGAAAATTACAACTCCTTGAACTAAGTGGTGAGGTGCTTATCCTGTCCTTCCTCTGAGCTCTTCTCCAACTCACTTCCAACCACAAGAATCTCACTGGAACATTTAGGCTGTTTTGTTCTGCGATTCGATACTGATCAGCACAATACAGCTCTGGGTTCCTAAGCACTGGTGCAATTAGAAATAAACATGAAAATAATATAATATGCCTAAAGAAGAGGAGGCAGGAAAATGGCCAGCTATGTCTCTCTACCCTTCTATCACATAAAATACATACATATATACTTATATTTAAATATGTTGAAATAGAAACCAGGTACTTACTCCCTACATCTGGTGAAAAAAAAAACAAACCTCTCTGACTATATTTTTATTTTGGAATGTCTCAATTTACCAAACAGAAACATTTCATCCAGACAAGGCTTCAATTAAATTCCTTTGAAAAACAGGCAAGCTTCCACTGGAGCTGTGCCAGCCCCAGCTTCTGAGCAGCCCAGCTGGTAGTCTCCTGAGGACCAGGACTTCCAGCTCCCACAGTTTCAAGAAATCTTGCTACACAAATTGCCTGAAGATTAAGGACCCTTGGGCTTATAAAGCCCCTGGTCCAGGGCAGAATAGCAGGCACGGCACAGTGTTGGGCTGACTGGGGAGCTCAGACACACCACGGTCATGGCTACAGCCATGGCCAAAACTCCAGTATTCAACAACTCCGGCTCCGGTCGTTTTTACAGGCGATTTCAAACTGCTGGAATATCAAGGTTCCCTGTGAAATCAAAATACTTCTCTCTTTCCAGCTCTATTGCACACATATGTGGCAAACAAAAGAAGATTCTTCTTGATCTTTTGCTCTCCTTCAGCTGTTCCTTATTACCGTATGTTCATCTTGTTTGTTCTTTTGTGCAAGTTACTTTGCTGCTTTTTTGTGAAAGACACCATTTTTCTACCTGCATTTGAACAGTTTCCAGCATAATGAGATCCAGATATTGGTTGTACATGGTTCTGTAATACAAACAACATGGTGTTATCATTTTCTCTTTGCCCTCATTAAAGAGAATTTTATTGAAAAATCAAAGCCTTCCCTCTAATCATTCTCACTCTGTTAGCTGTAGGCAACATTTGTTGGGTAGTAATTAAAATAATACAAAAGTATCTAAATTTTGCATGCATATTGTTTCTTATTTTGTCACAGACTGTGTTTGTTCTTCTCCCAGCTGAAAAGCTAAAAATGAGAATTTACTCCCCATGTTCTCACCTCCCCTCCTCTACTTTATACCATATTGCAACTTGTCATATTATATTGTGAATAACTTAAGAATTATTTGACATATTAGTTACACATTTATGTTGAAGAACTTTTTTCCTTCACTATTTTTAGAGAGACCAATTTTACGTGTCGTGATATCCGTAGCTATATTTATACTGAATATGTTTAAATTTTTTTCTTACCATATTTAGTTCAAGGCTTTTACTGATGATAAGCACAAAAAAAAGAGCTACTTATCAGACCTTCATTTCACAAGGCAGATGGATAAATTTCAGCTCTTCTGGGAAATCAGACTGTTCTAACTAGACACAGGTGAGGTTCCTGCTACAGCCATGAGACAGTTCTTGACTTTGCAAAGACCAAAGATGGTTGTTCTCATTAAGAGATACACTTTTTCTGAAAACAAGGTGGAGCTAATCAAAACATCTAAGGGAAACAAACTGAAATACTCCTCTAACTCGCTGTGGTGCACATCAGCAATACCACACACCATGCCTGTCTTGATTATGCTGTCAGTCCTTCCAAACCAGATTCAGGAATAATTGTTCCAAGTTCTTCAGATTGAGGCTATTCATGGATTAAAGCAGCCCTGAACCAATTGATGGTGAATAAAATTGTTGGAACATAATGTTACGTACTGCAGTGTGGACCTCTAATTTTATATTTTGTAATTGAAATGTAAATAATATATTTTAAAAAAAAAGTAATCTCTCAGAAAAATTACTACTAAAATCAAAACAAATTTCTCTAGGGCTCTATTTACAATGCCAAAAGAATTGCATAAGCATGATTCCTGACTTTCATGAATGTAACCAGGGTGGTTATGCCCCAGAACTGAATAATAATTAAAAGTTAGATATTGGCAGCTTCAGGCTTGCATTTCCCCAGGAGCCTAAGGGGTAAGCTTTAGACAGCAAACTTCACAACAGCCACTTCATTACAGAAAGAGCATGCATCTGATCCCCAGAAAGGCACTCAAAACTAACATCTCTGTGGCAATGCAAGGATGGCCCACATGAAGAGGATATGATTTCATGCTGTCAACCATAAGGATTCCCAACGTGAGTTTACAAAATAGACCTTATTTTGGACACTTTCATCCATCTTTCTCACTAAGCCTGTACAGCAAAGGTGTCCAACTCTCCTATACCCCTATGTGACCTTAACAAAAACTACACGTGGCCCAGGGAGCTGAGGGGGAGGAGGAAGTTCTGGGAGCAGTTTCTAGGCAGAAGACAAGGGCTTTGATGGCATCCCAGCTGGATGGGGCTGATGTGGGCACAGAACTGGGTCTTGGGTCAGCCAGTGCCTCTTGGCTTCAGCAGCCTCTGCTGGCATTCTTCTGCCCAGAGCTGGGATTCAGGTTATCTGTCACCCCAACAGCAAAGCCTTCCTACTAATCATGTGGCATCACCTCGGCACCTCGACTTAACAGCTCACAAACCAATAGGTTTGCCATCATTTATATTTCCAGCATTTGCATTTCCTGGCTTTTTTCCGTGCAACCATGAGGGTTAGAAACATTTTTAAAAAATGAAATTTGAGAACCGTAAGTCAACATGCCTTTAGTAGTTGAGGCTTTCATACTTGTAGTATCTTAGTAACTACTGTACTCACAAGTATCAGAAGTAATGATACTCTACAATCTATTAAGGAGTCCTCTGGAGATGAAAGGCTCAGGACCTGATGATTTTTTGTTCATGAGCCATGGCATGTTAAAGAACAAAGTGAGCCTGGCAGGGATTGATGGAGATTAAAAGTACACGCAGACACGTACACACACAAAAATCACTATGGAAAATATGCTGCCTAACTCTGCATTGTGAACCCAACAGCTCAGGCACCCTGCTATGCTTCAGTGGGAAGAGGGAAGTACTTCACGGGACATTCCTGGGTGTCCACTCACTGTAAACCTGCGTGCAGGCGGAGGTGAGAGGGTGAGCTTGGCTCCCGGAGCCACCGCGAGCAGAAGGGCAGCAGCACCGGGCTTGTGGCGGAAACTTTTGTGTCCCAAAGCAAACAGCAATAAAACAAACCGCTAATGAGGATGCAACCTGACCCTCTGCAGAGTGCATGCTCAAGGACCGCGGGACTGTAAGGGGAAGGGAAGGCCTGTGTCAGCAGAAACTCCAAGCTCAAGGGGATTTTTCAAAAGAGCAACCAAAAAAAATGTTTGGGTACTTCGCTGGTAATAAAAGTTACTCACGAAGTAGCACAGAGCAAACACTGCTTTGAAGGAAAGAGAGGTCTGTTAAACAAAGAACTTTACCCTGCGGAAAGAATTCCTTTTTAACGCTAATGTTAACATTGCATTTTTTTGTAAGAAATTCCAGTGAATCTTCCCTTAAGACTCTTCTACTCTAGACAGGACACTTCTCTTTTTCTTTTTTCTTTGCCTGCTGACGTACTCTGTTGATCTTCCTTTCCAGGAAAGAAACAAATTTCTATTCATACTTTCTGCTTTTCTTTATTAGGTTGTTTACCACAGTCTTACACAAACAGTTCTCAGAGCTATTACAGCCTAGGGACAAACATCTAGATTTTACTATTTTACAACAGGAGACCAGCAGCTCCAGGTGACTGAAGATGTGCAAACCACTCATCACAGCATTCACAATCTTATATCTGTTTGCTTTTTTTTTTTTTTTTTTTTTTTTTTTTTTAATAACAAGAAAACAATCCAGAAGCCACTGCTAAGGGAGAAAAAGGAATATATTTAATGTAGTGAAAGGCAACCTTCATTCTGACACATTCTTGGTTTTCTGGAAGTCAAATTAACAGTCATACTTGGCAAGGAAGGTGTGATGGCATAAGGCACTGGATTTGTGGCAGGACATTTTGAGTAGAAGAGCAATGATAAAGCTGGATAGCACCCTGCAAAGAAACTGATAGCCAAGAGTAATCTAGGATGCAAGAAGTTTGGGAACTGATGATCTAGGGACAGGATAATAAAAACATAAATGGTACTGGAATAATGCTAATCAAACCTAAAAGATTCTGCAAGCAGTTAAACATGGGCTTAAACTGAAGAATTGGAACTGTTCTTATGGTTAATAGATATGAACACAGCCTTTAACACTTTTGAATTACAGAAGTCTGTTTACCCAAGTTTCTGGAAGAATGCTACCACTACTACTTCTGATTTAAAAAGGAGCAGACATACAGGGATGTCAAGTAACAGCCAAAAGAGTAGTTGGGGCAGTTTACTGAGCAAACAGGCCATGTCCTTTGGAACCAAGATGGGAACAGAGCTCTCCTGACCCCTGAGCTGAGGGTCTGAGCAGCATCTCTGCATTGTATCATCTCCTAATTCTTGCTGTGAATTCAGTGCACTCAGAGCCAGGTTGGTGTCACTGTGCCAGTCAGCCACAAAAGCAGTGAAAGGGAACAGGAAAGCAGGACTGTGTCTCATCCATACAAAAGTACGATGTTCCCCTTCGTTATTGTCCCTTTGAATAAATGGTTGCTGAGAGGAATTTCCTTCTTGGGATTGTTCCTGGACTAGCAAATGCAAAGCCATTTGCTTCAGGGGGTACCTAAACTTTAATAAAGAATTGTAATGAAATTCAGGTCCAGGTGCTGAATGATAGTCCCACTATGCAGAACATATTTTCTTATTTATTTTCTTGCTCAGATTTCACCTGTAAAATGGGAACACTAAGGCAGCTCCTCAATCTCAGCCTGTTAAATCCTTAGTTCAGCTGGCATGCTCACAAAGAAGATTTTCCAACAAAGGAATTGACAGCTTTCCACTGCAATTGCAACACCAAAGCATCCTGAAATGCATTTTCCTGTGACATTCTGCTCAACTGTTCCAGGTACATTAACGAGATCAGGTCTGTGACACATCACAATCCCAAAAGCTTCCCACCTAACCCTAGGAATGGAATAAGCAATCCATCACACAGTATGACACGTTCCCCAAAACACACACACACACAAAACCTGAAAGTGGTGTCAGAATGTTTATTGAAGAGGGCAATCTGACTGGCTGAACCGACCTGGGTAGCCGGTAACTTTTAACATAAGCAAACAGAGATACTGTAAACCTGCTGTGCATGGAAACTGTGTTTATACTTAAATTGGACTTGGAAGACTGAAATAACTTACTAGAAAAATATAGCTTAAGTTCCCAGGAGCTCTCAATGACCTTGAGATCATTCTGAAAAAAACCGAAATATGTAGACATATACAGTGATGCAAACGGAGTTACACAAATATTTTTGAAGTCAGCTAATAAAATACATTTCCTTGCCTATTTTTTATGATGGCTTTGCAAACATACTTCTAAAACCACACTTTTCAGCCCCACCAAGCATTTTTTCTGCCACTTGCATTATCAGAATTGATGGTAAGCATTCTGCAATGTAAGTGCTGCCTCATTTACTTCTTAGTGAGTTTTGTAATTGCTGGATCTGTTCCTTTTAGCTAGACTGCTGAAATTCTTACTACCACGTGACAAGAGAATAAACTTTATTAGTGATGCAGTGGAAGTACAGAAGAAGACAAAAAAAGAAACAGGTACAAGAAATTTCAGATTATTCCCAGTGCAGTTTGCACATCAACAAAATAATTTGATTTATATAGCAACCAAAATAGCTGTACATGGGCACATCTGCATGGAAAGTGATCACAAATCAGAAAGATAACAACCATCACAAATTGCGAGCTCTGTTGCTCATGAACCTAGAAAATCATTATTAGGAATATTAAAGCACCCAAGGGAATGTAACCTAATGCTGCATAACTGCCATCAAAATCCTATGAAAATCAAGGAATTGCTAAATCTAATAGTGTTTTGCTTAAAAAATAATGAAGTAAAATGGGAGATAATACAAAATATTTTGTAACTTTGTTGCTGAAAACAGCCAGGGGAGTCTAAGTGAGCTGCGTTTATTCTTCTGCCATGGGCTGGGTGCATGGCCATTACTGGAAGCTGACCCTGAAAAGGAAAGTTGGAGAATCATCGAGCCATCGATTTCAGGTTATCTATGAATCTGTATTTGTACCTGCATTTTCCACACCACTCATACAACCCCCATCTGGCATCAAAGCACCAGAAATGCAGGCAGAAGGAACTGTGCTTTTCACAGCAAGGTGCTCATTCTGCACAGCCCGGAGATGTCCAGGAATGGGATAACCTGGGAGTATGTACATTGCAACAAGGCTTTGGAGGAGGGCAGCAGGTTTCAGTTCAGTGCCGGCATACCCCATAAATTTTGGTTTAAAGTGTGGGAATAACTGACCCTCTGAGAACATCCGGCAAGCTCCTGAGAAAACAGGATCGCAAATAGGTGTTTCTGGAGAATAATTCTACTCCCTGACGGGAGGTTGTAGTGAGGTGGGTGGGGGCCGGTCTCTTCTGCCGTGCCTGCACTGAGAGGACAAGAAGAAATGGCCTTAAGCTAAGAGGGAGGAGATATTAGAAACGCTTTTTCACTGATATAATGGTCAGACATTGCAACAGGGAGCCCAGGGAGATGGTGGAGTCACAGTTCAAGAGGTGTCTGGATCTGGCACTGGGCGATGTGGTTTAGCGGTTTAAGGGTTACAGGGGAAGTGCTGGGTGGACGCTTGAACCGGATGATCTTAAACGTCTCTTCCAGCCTTGGTGATTCTGTGAATAAAGGCGGCGAGGCTGCTGTGTCCCCGTTTCGGGGGTGAAACGCAGCATTCCGTGACTCCGGCTCCCTCTGAGGGCAGAGGCCGGAGAGCGCCGCAGCCGCGTCCCGACAGCTCCGGGGCCGCTCCCGGCCCGTCCGCCGGCGGCTGCGCGGCCTCTCCCCTTCCTTCCTCCTCCTCCTCCTCCTCCTCCTTCTCCTCCTCCTGCCGCGGCCGCTGCCCCCCGGCAGGGATGGAGGCCATCGAGGAGCTGGCGGTCCAGCCCTGCACCTCCTCCCTGTACCTGCGGCCTTTCCGCCTCTCTTACCGGCAGGTGAGTGGCGCCGCCGGCCCGCCCGCCGTGCCCGGTCCTTGCGGGGCCCCTCACGCCCAGCTGCGCCATTTTGGGGCAGCGCCGGTGTCACCTCATGGCGCCGCTCGCCCCGCTCCGCCCGCAGCCCCCCGGGGCGGCCGCGCTGCCCCCGGCACCCCCTCGGCCCGCCCTGAGGTGGGGCTCCAGGAGAGCAGCGCAGGTGGCCCCGCCGACCGTGAGGACACGGCCTTGGGGTGCCACCGAGTCCTGCGTCCTCATGGGTGTCCCCTGTGCCTGCTGCCCACGCGGGGCTGGGGCTGTCACTTTCACCCCGTGCTGGTGTTTGCGTTCACCTCTCGATTCGGACCTTGCTTTAGTGTGGATTGTTCACATCTCGAGCCCTTTGCTAGCCAGACCTCAGCAGGCCATCCCTTATATCCACAAATGTTTTAGGGGTCTGGGACATCTCTCATGAGGAGAGACTGTGAGAGCTGGACTGTTCAGTCTGGATCTCATTAATGCAAATAAATATCTCAAAGGTGGGTGCCAAGAGAAGGTGCCAAACTCTCTTCAGTGATGCCCAGTGACAGGATATTGAGAAGCAGGGGCCATAAACTAAAACACGAGTTTCACTTCCACCTAAGGAAAAACTTCTTACATTGAGGAGCAGGAACAGGCTGCCCAGGGAGATCATGGAGTCTTCCTCTCTGGAGAAATTCCAAACCCACCCAGACTCGTTTCTGTGTTACCTGCTCCAGGTGACCCTGCCATGAGAGGGGCTTTGCACGGGGTGATCTCCAGAGGTCCCTTCCCACCCTGACTGTTTTGTGATTCTGTGAATGACCTCAATGTCTGCAGGTGGGAAGCTCAGAAGGAAATCCTGTCCCTTATCATGTTTCTGTCAACATGAGTCACCTTTCACAGGATCACTGAGAACTGGTATCTCTGACAGCGGCAGGAATGCCAGCTTTGAAAGGAAAGTCAGTTCTCACAGCACAAAGCATTGCATGTTCCTTGGATGCTTTCCTTGGGCCCCGTTCTTGGCTGGTCCTGGGTGAGCTTCCAGCCAGGCAGAGTGGTGGAAGGGAAAATGCAGGAGAGTTTGGACAGCCCTGGAAATGGAAGCTGCAAAACACATCTCTCATTCCTTTGCCTCTAAACACACCAGTTGGAAAGGCAGAAGAGGAATGTATTGAGTCCAACAGTGAGATAAAGTTCAGAAAATGAAATGCAAGGGTTCAAATAGGTTTCATCAAAGCAGATGAGCTGGTCTTTTAACATTTTTAAAAATACATTTTGCTCATGGTTTTCCTAAAGAAAGCTCTGTTCTCATTGGTTGGGATAAATAAACCATTTTGATTTCTGAACAGCTGAGAGCTTTACACTGAATTATGTCTTTTTAGGTATCAGAAGTAAACCTGAAAAACATTCTTTCATGTTCTGAATTTTTGCTGGCTTAGCTTACGAGTGATGGGTCTTACTACTTAATTTAATTTTCATTTCTGAGTCATGCTCTATTTACATGAAAAATGGGATTTAATTAAAATGTACAAAACAGTATTGCGAAATTACATTTAATTGAATAGATGTGCCTTAGATCTGATGAGTATTGCAAAGAAGAAATAAGGATATGTTTGGTCATGTGCTGTGAATTGACAGAGACCAGCATTGCCACCAAATGAAGTAGACTTGCACTTGTTCCTCTCCTTGCACAAGTGTCTGTGCAGCAAGTGAGTGAGCTGGACCAGGGTCAAACCTAATCTAGCCAAAAAAATAAGTCAATTTTAACCTAAACAAGGTCAGTGATTCAATATTGTGCTGGCAGAGGGGAGGTGGTAATGTGGTAGTTAGGGATGAGTGTTTGGGGCCTGATGAGGGCAGATATTGTTTCTTTTGGATGCAGTGCTGTCTTAAAATGAACTTGAAAATGTAGTTTCTATGGCATCTGTACAGGGGCTGGCTTGGGTCCAGCCTACTGAGAGCATGAGCTCAGTGTCAGCACAACTGTCTGTACCTGGCCTGAGAGACAGGCCCTATGATTATTAAAACACATTTTGCATTTAAAAACTGACTTATTAACCAGAGGAAATACTAACTATTTTTACTCATTTGACTAATTGTTTCAAAAGCATTTAGGTCTGCTGAAAACCCCATTAAACAGTCAAGTGTCTAAAGTCCAAGAGAGTAAGATGCCTGTTCTGCTTAAGAATTTTTGAAAATTCCACCACTCCTCTAAAACTGACAACTGTTTCCAAAATCTAGCCCTTGATCTTAATGCTTTTATGCTGAGTAGGTCTTCCCTTGTCCAACTATTTTAATTCACTAGCTGGAAAAAGAAAATAAACTTTTCTTCTTCCCATTTCCTAATTGCTGTATCTTACAGTAACATTAATTTCCCCCTTCCATGAATTCCCTGCACTTGCTTGCTGAACTTGTCCCAAATCTAAGAAAAAAATCTTTCTGGATAACAGAATAATCTAATGGGGAAAACTTGAATAATGGCATTTGTTGCACTGTGAAAACTGAAACTAGTTTGGATACTTAAATTATGCAATATGTGGCATTATGCTGTAATTGGAAGGCTTGGGGTGGTCTTACAGGTACGTTTTTGTGAAGGTATGGCGCCTCCCCTATAATGCACTGTACTTCAAAGAATATTCATTTATGCATTTTTTTGGTGTTTCTATAACATTAATGAAGGATATTTGGGGCCTTGAAGACTGAAAATTTGAAATCTATTTTCAAAGAGGTATATTCCTAAAATAGGCATTGACTGTTTAACATCCTGTGTCCAAGGACATATAGAGAGTGAGGTTTTTTTATTAATTCGTTTTTTTCACAACTACTGCTTTTCTGTACTAATAGGCAATGGAAATAATTTTTACATGCAGCGTAGGATTTTGAGATTATTTCTAAGTATTCATGAAAGCTTAAGTAACAGCATTGATTTCTACACATTTCATATCCAAGTTATGCTACTTGTGTGGAGAAAATTTGAATCCCACCACTCCAGCTAATACAGTAAGGTCTTAAACATAAATTTGGATAAGTTTAGATAGGTGATTTACATCTCAGTGTACCCTGCTAGTCTGATTTTATCCATTCAGCCTGTAACCCACTGAGTTGTAAACCACTGTTGTTCTAGCAGCTTTACAGACTGCTCAAAACCTGCAAGACATCAGAAGAGGATGCATTTGGGAGCTGAAATCTAAACAAAATGTTAAGTAAATTATCTCAGTTGGTCAGAGTGTGGTGCTGATAACACCAAGGTCACAGGCTCAATCCCTGTATGGGCCATTCACTCAAGAGTTGGATCAATGATCCTCATGGGTCCCTTCCAACTCAATATTTTGTGATTCTGGAAATACTGTTGTAAACCCACCCAGGTTATGCATCTGAAGAAGGCTGTGGTCACACCTGATGAAGAGTGGAGCCACAGACTCAGATCATTGTCTACCTGCTCTCAGAGGCAGTTTACACTTCTACAGTTGCAGGCCCAATGACTGGATTAATGTTTGGGCCAGCTGAGTATTTTCCTTGGACATACAGATGCTGAAACTCAGAGCTGGGGAGTGGACAAACAGGAGAACAGAGTTGTGTGTACATAGAACCCAGTCAGGCAGTTACTGTCATGTTAGAGAGAGCCCCAGCAGTGTCCTCGTATGTTTGTGCTCAAGTCCCAAGTTCCCCTGCATTGTACAAGCTTGACTCATCCTTTAGACTGTATTTGGTTACATATAGAAATACTCCTCAAAAAGACCATGAGAAAAATGTCAGTTTCTGGCTCTTTAGCTGAAGTGAGGATTGTTAGAAATCATGTCAGTTCCTGAAGTTACAGCAATTTATGCCCATGGTGGATTCTGTTCTTCCCATAGAAGGTCATGAGAGCTTTACATATGAGGTCTTTCATCATCCTCTCTTTCTGCCCACCTATATTTTAAATGAAGGAGATGAGCTCTGAATATTTCCTGTAGAGCATAAAAATAGGTGTATACCCTCCTGAAAGACTTCCAGGTTTCGAACCTTGCAGATTGAGGCATCCTGCAGCTTGGTGTTGGGCATCCAAGCCTGCTTTACTGGACAAATCACTGTGCCAGTCACTCATTTAAATGATTCATTCTGTCTTTGTATAGTATAAAGGTAGAAATGGAAGTGCAGCCAAGGTGTTGTGGAATTCAGCAAACAGTAGTCAAATTTTGGTGAGGGCCAATATAGAGGGATAAAGTACAGATTAAGATTATATTCTTCAAAATAGGTGTCTGACAGAACCTCAAAAGGGACCTCAGCTTCTGCTTGGGATTTTCAGCTGTCAGCCCTGCTCCAGGTGGGACCTTCAGTCAAGTAAGACACGTTTGAAGTGAGGTAGCCTGGGATTGAGAGATGGACAAGGTACCTAACTTAGCTTTAGGAATATTCTCTATTGTGTCAGTAGGAACCCTGTGTTCCTATATTTTGGTCCTGCTTGGTATTGAGAGAAGAAAATTCATTTTTCTCACATATAGGATAGCATCTGTCTAGCTTTAATGTGTACTTGCCCCCAAAGTGCAAATTGGTTTGTTATCTAAATTGGCTTTTTTTTTTTAAACATGCATCACCTCCTGAAGAAATGGCTTCTTTACCAGGAACTCCATGGTAAATCTCTTTTCACTTTTTCCTATTGAAGTTTTTCTGCTTTTCATAAATAATTTATTCAAGAGACCAGAGGGATAGCTAATGAGAGATTAACTGAATGCCCAAGGGCTAGGGCATTTCCCTGGGATGTGGTAGAGTCAGGCTGCTAGATCTCACTTCAATTAATATTGCTTCCCACATCACAGGAGAGTGTGCTCACTGCTGGGAAACACATTTGTGTGTAAATCTTCAGCTCTTTTTTGTGTATGCTAACCAGGCACTAGCCTATATATCAGACAAAAAAAAAAGTTTAAGAACTCTGTTGAGACTACCAAGTCATGAAGTTGACTCTGAGTAATAACAGTTAAGGAGAGTCGTTAGGATTTTAAGCAGCATTAAGAATCCAAATGGGATTTGGATACAGCAAAGACGTCTTAATCAGCACTTGAGCAGGGAAGGATTTCAGTGGTTCTGCATGTTGGATTTGGACCCTTACACAGGGTTTTGACAGAGCTATGGTGGATCTTGCTGTAGCAATTTAAGAAGTTAATGCGTGCAATTTTTTCCCTGAGCTAGTGGTTCTTACCCCCTGGGAATCAGCAGAAGGTGGCTTTGCTCCAGCTCTTGCTGTTGTTCCAATTCAAACCCACTGCCATCAGCCCTTTAAGCCAAATCACTGAGCTTTACACAGAACTAAGCGAATTGCCTTCGCAGATTCTTTTTGGTGACCTCTGTGCTAGCGACAGCATCCTTCAAAGGTGGGCAGAGCATCCATCAGCTGGGGGGTCCTGTATCTGGCTGGGGGAATAATACCTTGAGCTGTTACAGAAACTTTTGTCCAGAGCTCACATATCAAAGCCTTTGTGGATCTCGCCCAGACTGCTATAGCTTTGTTTTTGAAGGTTGTTCTGGCAGGGGAGCTCTTGCCACTGTTTCCTTGCATTGTATAAACATATACGTGCGTTCTGCCCAGGAACTTTTAGAAGTTTGCCACCAGACTAGAACCAACTGCCAGTAATTTTCCCAGTGTGTTTGTATGGGAGTGAGTTTGTGTTTTGAATCTGTGGAATGGTGAACGGGCATCTGTTTCAATGATGCGGGTGGGATAAACCTCAGAAACTCCATGCATATCGACTGAACCATGCAGTCAGTAATGGTAGATTGGAACTATTTACTTTTCTGAACTTCACATTCCTTCCACACTTCAGAGTAGGTCAATGCCTTAGCATCACATTTCCTCTATTGATTTAATACTTAGATTAATTTATTTTAAAGTTAAACCTAAAAAATGCTCCCTTCAAGTTCATTTTAGTGCATGATGTTTTTCATTCACTGTTAAGGGAATTAAATTATTATATCTTTGAGTACTGCGGTCGTTCTGAAGTAATTTTCAAGGCTGCTGTAAATTTTAACACCTCATGAACTTTGTAATGGGTAGAAAATATGTTTCATGAGCAGGGTGCAATTCATCAATGAAGAAAGAATTTCTTCTGATCTGAGTTTGCTACTGCTTTCTTTTGTGACCATGAGCAACTACTGTGTCTTAAAATTTTAACTGTCTTGGAGATGTCATCAAGATTAAAATATGTGTATACATGGAGAAAAAAGTGAGGCCTGTATCATTAATGTCATGAAAACTTTGAAGATGAAAAAGCAAAGCAGGGCAGTGTAACAATAATATTAACAATCCTATTTTGCATTTAGGAATTTTTGTATATGGTAATAGCAACATGAATGTGCCCAGCTGCCTGAAATATTCTCTGGAACTTCCGTCTGCTTTTTTATAAACATAAAACATTCTTTTCTGTTTTGACAGTTAAAAATTATGCTGTTGAGGGAGTAAACAGATTTTTAAGTTACCTGTTCAAACAAGTAAGTCTTCTGTTGAATCTTCAAAAGGTTCTAGTAGTAGGAAATATGTTACCAACTAACACATTTATTTGCAGTTCATATTTTTAAAGCAGAAGTGCAGTGAAAGGAGATGCCATTTTTTCCTGTGAAGTTTGTCTCATTTTCTTCAGCTTGTCAAGTCTGTTATGTCAGTTATGAGTATTAATCTTAAATGGAAACATACTGCTTCTAGCTCAGGGAGTCCCTGAGCTGCAAATTGCAGGAGTCTGAGAGTGTTTTAACAATATATTCTTCCTTGGGCATCTTGGCTTCTGTCAGAGGTAGATCCTGGATGAGACTGATTTTTGATCTGACTGCCACTGTGTTAACAGTAAATGTGGTTGAGGTGCAGTATAATTCTTTCATATGGATGAAAGAAAAGAAAAAGAAGTTTTTACAATCACAGCATTAGGGAGTTAAGTGCCGAGGGAACATAATTTCCTTTGAGAGAAATGGTGTTCTCTGCAATTAGAACACAGATTTAAGAAAAGGAGCTAAAGAATCTAGTCATATCTGCTTCTGGCTCTGCCATATGCTTTGAGTTCAACTCTGAAAATTTGTACAAGTTATTTTTGTATAAGCCATTTATGAATTACTGAAGGGGAATTGAGAAGCGTTAGTTAATAAGAGCTGTAGTTGAAAAGAACACTAGTACTTGTTTGTGTTTCAGTGAAATTACATCGTGTTAGTCTTAATTTCTTTATCCAGCATGCTTTGACAAGTGAACGTAAGCTTTGAAGTAAATGCATGAAAAGTAGTTGACAGTGACAAAACTTCGTATTTTTAGGTCAGTCATACTACGATTTAACACACTTGTGACAGCAAATGTCACTTAGTGGAAAGAATAAGGCCTTGTTGAGCACCTTTTGTAGCTGAAATGTGTCTGCACTCACATAAACGATCAGTAAAATCTCATTTAATGCCATCAGACTACTTGGGTTACTGCACAGTAACTGTGAAGTTCAGACTGAGTAGGAGGAGGTATGTAAGTTTTAGTGAGTGCTTCTCTAGTTCTGATATGCAGCTCACTCAGGGCCATTGGAATACTTGTAGGTCATCCATATGAGGCAACTAAGAAAAGCAGATCACTTATCAGCAGGCTAAATGTGCTACCAAGGCCTGCAGCTTCCCTTGAAGATGTTTCCAGGTCTGCAGATGAAGAAGTTGAAAATCATCAGCTCTGACAATACCACTCCAGTAGCCTCATCTGCAAGGACTTGTCTGCACAGGACTTTCCTGATTTACTCCATGACTCATTGTACAACAAAGAGTCTGGTTCTGTTTACGTTAAACCATTTTGAAAGTATGATTGCACTTTGAATTCATACCCTACCTTAATCCATGCTAACTTTCCAGTGCACGCCCTAAGGGAGCAGTAAACTAAACTGGATGACTGTGTCCACACAGGGGTTTAATGGAGTTTAAGTAGCAGAATTCACGTTCATCAAGGTACTTATTTCAGATTCTTTTTCTTGATGTCCTGGTATAGACAAGCCCTAAGAATAAAAGTGGTTTAGTTCTAAGTGAATGAACCATGTTATACAATTCATCACTGAGGTTTTATTATACTTTTGTGTGTGAAATACAACTACTGTAGGGTATAAAGTAGGCTTTTTTTGTCTTGTTTGGTATCATCTCTTTTGTAGTAATTGCAGTTAGATCTGAGAAATAAAATAGTGCTTATTTTCTTCCAACAACTAAATGCTGTATTTGTATTTCAGTTTGGCTCAAAATTCATCTGTTCTGCTCAAATAGCAGAAACTTTTCCCCATACAGAAAATCTGTCATCTGAATCACAGTCTCAGCTATGACATTATGTGTATTTGATATGTTTTAAAGCAGATGAACACTGTAAAATTTTAAGTGTTTATAGCAAATCTGAATATCATGGAAATTGGACATTTTCTGTAAATGGCAGTATTCTTAAAAATGTCAGTGTTTGATGTTCTATAGGGGATGAAACTATCCTACTCTATTCCTGAAAATTAGTGTATTTTAAATAATTTTATCTCAACTGCTGCCGTATTTAAAATACATTTGTATTTTCAGCTGTAACTCATAAAAGGTCAGCTCCCACGCTTTGAAAACTCTATAGAAGTTGATACTGCATAAATAAGCATGTTTTACACAGCAGGCATATAATGTTATCTACCCCTCTGACTTGCACTCAGATTAATTATTCTTCATAATTTTTAACTAAAGTTAAAGAACTTAGCTTTTCAGTACTGTCCTTCAGACATTGATCAAAATCTTGTTAATACAATAACACTAAAGTTTACTGAAGTTTAAACAAAGTAAAGCTCAGTTTTTCTTACTGGTCAGCTCATGTCACACTAAAGCCCTGATCACTGATCAAAACAGCATTAATTATTTGTTTCACGTTGCGGTTGCTGTGTCAAAATCCTTTAAATACCTCTTGGAGCAGAGAGGGAATCTTACGGCCTGTGACAGAGCAGCTGGTGTGGACATGGGCTGATGCCCCAGTTGACAGGTTGTTGGATTAGAAAGAATATCAAAGGCAGTGAGCAAGATTAGGGATAAGTGAACATCTGACAGCAGTTTGCAGCAGGGGAGAACAGATGATAAACAATGGGAGCGGGGTGCATGGGGGGGGTGAGAGGTGAGAAGGCCATGGGAAAAGTGTGGCGGCAATCACTAAAGCTCCAGGTTGCTGAGCCTCATGAATGGAACAGGAAATGGGATTTGCTGGGACAGATGTGCTGAGTGGTGATGAATACATTATAGGGAAATGAGGCTAAACTCCTGAAGGTGAGAGATGGTCTTTCTCTGAAAATAGAAAATATGGGAAGAGAAAAGTTTACCCCTCTGGAGAAGTAAGCATTCTTAAAAATTAATACAGAAAGAAGTAATGCTAATGCTAATCTAAATTGAATTATTATTCTGCAGGAGCATTCATGGTAAACTCTAAGTCACGTACTTCCAACCTAACAATCTTACAGTGCTATTGCATATATAGGATTGAAAGTGTTTATTTTAGTCATAACATTACACAAATGGTGGAATAGTTTGAATGATGGAACAGCCTGGAATGGAGGCTCTGACTGGATAATGCTTAGAAGCATATTCTGTATTTGGCATGTATTACATAGCACTCACAAAACATATGTTTGATCCTGCCACCGTTAAGAGACTTGTACTGAGTGATCTTGTGAGGTCCTTCCAGCCTCAACATTTTTTCAATTCTGTAAAGTGATTGAATGCTTTTAGAAAATCATACACAACTCTTCCTGTTCCTTAGGGTATTGTTTCTTTACTTCTTGGACTTCCTTAGTTTATATTCTTGATGGATCCTTTTCCAATATTTATGATATAATTATGTCAGAAAGCCAACAGAAACTTTTTGCATGTTTACTTATAGGGCTGTATATCAGTTTTCTGACTTAGAATTTCTTATGAATTTTTTTTTAAATTTTTCTAAAGAAAAACTCATTAAAAACCATCTCACACTAACATTTTAATAATGTATTACTTTAGCTGAAGCGAGGACGAGCAGAAAGTATAATTGTTAATGTTCTGAGAAAGTACCAATCAGATTTGTTCACAAGACATCTAGAAATTTTTTCTACCATGTATTCTCACAGTATGGGTTACAAATATGAGCTTGGTAAGATAATGTAGAAACACAAACTGTGAGAGTTACCAACTGGAAAACATAAAGTTCAATGTTGTAAGAACAAGAGGTGACTTAGCTGTAATGGGAATGCCCACCATCTGTCCTTCCTGACCTCAAATCCCTCATTTGTGCTGCCCCTGTCCTCAAGTTGAGGACACATGAGGCTGGCCTCCTTTAGTCCCTGTTTGCTCCTAGCCCTGTGTACTGTAACAGTAGCTCTTGTTTTTAAAAGAACAAGGGGTTGTAACCAGAATCTGGGATTAATGTGTCCCATAGCCCTGCTTCATGGAATTAGCTGTTCGTGTTTGGGAATCGTGTATTTGGTATCTTGGCCACAGTGGCATCACTTGAATACAGCAGCTGAAGAGTCTGTAGAGCTCTGGAGTTACAGATGTTCCACAAAATTAGTGATCAATGAAATTTGTCCTTCAGTCAGCCATAATCAAAGAAATAAAATTATAGTGAGCACAGCAAAACAGAGACAAAAATATCTGCTCTACTGATTCTGATTAGTGTAAGTACTGTCTTAATAGGTACGTTTTCCATAAAACTCTGATTTCTGCATTTGCATGAAATTATAACCAAAGAATTTACCATGTTACAGGCAGTTCCCTTTTTAAGGATACCATTGGCTTGCCTAGTTCTTTATATCCCAGTGTTGAAAATGTTAACAGAGTCCCTGTCATGAAAGTTTCAGAAATACTGCAGTAACACATAGAACTGTATATAAATCACTAATCAATTAATCACCAATTAATTCAATTGACTGAGTGCCAGTAGTATACGGTATTTCAGTAACAGGTACATTTCTCATTAGTAGTGCTCTCTGTTAGAATGGGTGACAGATTAGAAGGTGTTCACAAGTTACTTGAATCTTTCTGTGTGTTACTTTTTCCCAATGGGAAGATGGTAAGATGACTGCCTCTATGGGAATCAAATTTCAATTGAGTCTATCAAAATTGAGAGGTAAAAGTGAAGTTAAGAAACTAGCAGAATCTGGAGCTAGTTGCATCTGTCACTTGGAACTGATTTTTGGGAGGGGGTGGGGAGAAAGGAGAGGATAAAAAGCCCTGAGGATCTTTGTGAGGAGGGTCTGTGAGAAAGTCTTAGGAGAAAAATCTAAAGATTGTTCCTAAGCCTTGGCTTCTGTTAGCCCCCTGCTGCTGTTCTTCATCAAGTTGTTTTAATGGCTTTCAAAGCAAGTGAGTGGAAAATGGTTTCTCTGGAACTTTAAGGAGCCTGAACTGAAAACTGTCATTGCTTTATAAGTAAAACACATCAAAGATTGATGGAAGAATTGCTTGTTAAACACATTGTAGATTTAATTAAAAAAATGGGCGATATCATAAAAGAGACATCAGATCATCATAACTACCTAAAGGTGAAAGTTTAATGGCTTGTCATCTGCTCAGGAACCTGTGTTAAGTATCCCTTTCATAGTTTTTGTGACCCTCTATATGTCTGCAAGATGTTTTTTTTCCAAGAGTGTTGCGGTTTTTTTCATAATGTACAGATGGAAAATTACCAAAGCATAAAAATGTAGGTGGTCGTTACTGTGCATTTTAATTTTCTGTCTTTAGGGATGCCTTTTTTTCTGGTATTTTTAATTAACTAGTGTTTCAAATTCTTATCTATTATTGAAATAGTTTTTTTTCTCTGTGTTGTAGTGCATAATATTTGTTCAGTGTGTGCAAAGTGCATTTGTGTATCATCTAGTAATTGCACGTTTCTTCTGGAACCTGCCCTCTCATTTTCCTCTCCTCTCCCCACTGTCATTTCCCCCCACAGTCCTCCCAACTAGTAAATAGTGTGGTTTTTACTGTTATGTTGTAAATGCTAAAAAAGTGAAGAAAAAAAGTATGTATTGAAAATAGCATTTCCACTGAGACTATGAGTTTCATTCTTTTAAATCAAATACTTTTTCTGATCTCATGCTGCATACGATCAAGGTGTACATTCTTTTAAAGAGTAGAAGAATTCCTCAATAAGGTGATAAAGCACAATATCCATCTTCAGATTTCAAAAATACTCAGTGTTGTAGTTCCAATTTTAATTCACAATTTCCTTCCAGAGTAAAACAGCTACATACATGCATGATTCTGACTCTAGATCTGATTCTCTGAAATGTAGGAGATTGTTTTTCCCAAGAGCCTAATATGTGATGACTGCAATTACTGGATTTTCTGCAAATGATGAGGCTTACAAATGGTATGTTTCGTCAAAAAGCATGACATTATTTGAGTGAAATATTTAGGTTTTTCATGATGTATGAGATCATTTCAATAGGGAGTAAGAATACTGATTATCCAATCCACTACATAGAATTTCGTCACTTGATGTTATTGTGTTAAAGATTCTTTTCAATGATATTTGTCATTTTAGATTATGTTTTAATTAGCAGTAATGGTTATTTGTGAACTTAGAATGGATGTAGCATTTTGTTTTGCTGCATAAAAAGATTCTAGACAATAAGTGGGTCTGGCCAGATATTAAGATCCTTGGCATGAATTTTTATAACCATGTGAAATTCCAGGCTTGCTCAATAAAAGTGATATTTTAGCTTCTCTTATTGATGAGGCCAGGTTGTCCCTTACATTGTTTCTGTTCAGTCCTAGTTTAAGCAAATTCAAAAGCAATTTGAGTAACTTTTATTTACTTAGTAGGTAAACTGATTGAAGTAGTTTGTAAGTAGTAAGCAAGTTTTAAGTAGATTGGAGCAGTCTTAGAGCTTAAAGTGTCTTGGTGTTCTATTGAGAGAGCCAGCAGAAGTGGCCAATAAATAACTTTATTCAGTACTGCTGAGGAGACATGCTCAAAATCCTGGCACTCTGTCTATGAACATACTTGGAGGAGGTGGTAGCCTTGAGCTCCTGTGAGATTTGGTGTGTAAGATGTGTCCTGCCCTGCTCTTACTTTACCACAGAGACACAGCAATGCTGCACCTGGCTTTGTGCCCAACTTTGTAAAACTCAGGATGTCCCAAGTGCTGCCTACTAACCTTGGTCAGTCTTGTTAATGCTGGTTCTTTGTGGCAGGTACCAGCCTGGTGTGTGAGGCAAGGTGTACTGCTCATTGAGCTGTATTTTCTGCATTAATTTGAATGCTTCATCAGAAGTATTTTGTCCTTTGTCAGTTATATATATAAATGAAACTATTTGTTAAATATTTTAAAATCAAACTCATGATCTATGATACTGCTTATCAGGTGCATTAGGAAAACCAAGTAGCTTTTCAGTTATGCATGATGGGTTGTTTTCTGTGTTGTTTAGGGTTTTTTAAATCCAGTTTTAATGATACAACAGTCTATGGACAGGGTTTTTCTTATCAGCATTCTGCTTCAGGTGACACAGTCAGTAGTTGTTTGTTGTTTTTTTTTTTTTTTTCAATTAGAACAGCATTCATCAGCTGAGTAGTTTTTGAATGCAGATTTATTATCTGTTTAAATATAGAGTGGCCCAGTATTGTGGTAGAAGAGGGATAGTTTTATTTTCCTGCTGGCTCTGTCAGCCAGAAAAGATTTTAATCAGATCCTATATAAGTTGCAGTGGATTGTTAGAATGACTAAAGAGGTAATGAGAAATATTAGACAATTGATGGTGGTGATTAGCTTTTGGCTGAAATACCAGTGGCAACTTAAACTGTGGTTTTATGGTGTTGTCAGTGTTGTTTTCCTGAATGACATAGCAAAATTAATGATGAAAGGACAGTTTCTTTCCTTCCTCTCTTGGATGAGGGTCATGACCTAGGGTAGCAAAGAAGAAGAAATTATGTTTGTAGGCGTAGTGGTTGCCTTGGGACTGATGATTTTAAGATTCATTTACTCCTTCTACCTATTATACTTGTGTTTGGTTCTCTCCCTGCTGTGCCTGCAGAGATGAGGTGAAAGCCCTAAATCCCAGCAAAATCAGGGGGCTGAATCTCTCTGAGTCAGAGATCCTACGTGAGGCTCTGCTGTACCAGTAACTGCCTGGGGACTCACAAGTTGTGGGAATGTGATGTGGACCAAAGCAGTGTTTGTCCTGTGTGCAGCATTTGGAGAGTCCTCTTTCTAAAGGGTTGAAAGGTTATTTTGACTAATGAGTGCACAAGATGAGTACAGGAAGGAGCTCAAGAATATTCAGTGAGAATTCTCATCAACTGTGGGGTCTCGAACTTGCAATGGCTATTCGATATTGAATTTCACTCTGTCTTGAAACAACTACCACAGACAGACATGATTGATCTAGGTATGTTATGATGAGTGCAGAATTATTGCCCCTGCCTGTCATTAAATATCACTAGTCTGAAATTTCATCAGGCCCTTTATCTTGGTAACTCGTCAAAAGAAGCAGCTGCCAGTGGACAAGAGAAGATGAAAACAGGTTTCCTGGAGATGTTTTTAATTCTTTTGATCTATAAAAAAAAACCAAAACAAAACAAACTAAATTAAATTTGTTTTCCTCATAGTTATGTGTGTCTCAGTAAAATTTAGAAGTTTGGAAAATGTTTTGTTCAGTGACTTAGGAGTTTAAGTGCCATTTTCCAAAGGAATTTTCAGGAATCGGTCTCACTTAATTTCAGTAATGGTCCATCAGATAGTAGGGCAGAAATGATTCTGTAATCCTAGACAAATATTGCAGTTTAAGTCACACCACAGAAATTACATTATTCAATAAAGATGTTTAGATGCAACTGGGAGGTCCTGGTGTTTGGCTGAAATTGCAATGGTCCAGAGTAAAGTCTAAATTCAGTTTTTCCATCTTTCTAGTGAGAGTCTTAAAGGTGAAGGTTATTGAATGCTAAAAAGTGCTTTCGTGAATCTCATCTTTTGCAGTTATTTGTGAATTGTTATAAATTGGAAGTAGGGCTATGAACCCATGTCTGTGTTCCCCAGATTAATTTATTACTGAACTACAAAGGCCATGACTGTTTGTTTGTTTATTTGTTTGTTTCCAACTAAATGAATATGCAGCAATTTATACAAACAGGGTAAACTCCAGAAAAAGAAGTGAAGCACAGAACACCCAGGAGTTCTCAGCAGCCTTTGGTTGAGGTATTTCCCTGGCTTTTATTCTCTGAGCTGGAGCCAGCAGATCTGCCTCCTGGATCTACGTTTCTCAGCCTCCTATTATAGTTATTGCAAATTGTGTGAGATTTTTTCTTAAACAATAATAGAAAAATATTGGTGAAAGATTAGAGAAAAGGCTTTTGCTGGGGAGCTTTTTAGTAAGTATGGATACAGGTGTGAGATGTGCAATGCATCTGTTTAAAAGTACAGCACTTACTTTATAGTAGGGTATTTTGCTGTCACATCAGCTGAATGCACAGTTTCCAAATTACATTATCTCCTTTGTTATTAGGAATATATTTCTTACCTGTGTCCAGTCAGAGTTTCAGGTTTGATGTTTTACTTTAGTGTTCTGGAAAATAAGTGTAAGTAATTTTGTAAATACAGAAGGTATATGTTCCTTTTATCCCTGCAAAATAAGGAAGCGTGTCACAGATCTCAAAGGGAAAACACAGTTTAGTGAAACTGGCAAAATACATGCAGCAAAACTCAATAATGTAACAAGAATTTATGTAAAAGAACAGTTGAATATTCACTTTAAAGTTTATCATTTATATACAATGGCAGAGGAGTCTGAAGACTCTACCTGTTAGCAATTGGTTCCTTTGTACAGAATTGAATTTAACTCATACTAGGAAATCCCCATCTATATCTCAACTTATAACCTTAAATTATATGCTGACTTGGCAGTAAAATGATGTGAGGAAAGTTGTAAATTTGACCTTTGTGCATATTGTGTTTCTTAATGTCCTCATGCTTTGTAGTATAGATTTCAGTGCTGTGGATTTGCCTTGGAATAAAGCGTGTTTGAGCTGTACATGCAATTGTTCTTGACAGTAGTGTATATTAACAACAGAAAAAACAAGGTGAGAAAGGAGATTTAATTTAATTTAATGTACTTACATATGTTGAATTCTTGTGTTTTATAAATTTCATTCAAAGGTAAGCGATCTTAATGATAGCTGAATGCCAAGGTAAACTGCAACAACTCCATTGTTGAAAAGTACACACAAAAAAACAAACTGTGACCTGAAAAGTAAACTTCCAGAGGATTATAGGAGAAAGTTTACTTACACATCAGGTATCTTAGTTGTGATT